>ML106343.1:0-129118 GCA_003697995.1 Taxidea taxus jeffersonii | reverse complement strand
ACACACACACACACACACATATAGTGTTCATTGATTGAAGGGTTGTGATATTTTTATGTGTATGTGTTACAGTCTTTTTACTTCTAAAACCTCTTTAGTTTTTGTTTGTCATTAGATAAGTGATAACATTAATAAGAAAATTAAAAACAGGGTTATGTATTTATTATTTTATCCTGCTTTTTCCCATAAAAATGGCATGAGCATCTTTCTGTGTGAGACATCAACTCCATCATATAAATGTATGAACATATCATAATTTATTTCTGAAAATGTATGAATATGGGATAATTTAACCACCTTTATAATTTGAGATATTCTTTCTAATTTGTCAATGTCATAAATATATCTTTATGTATATAAATACATCTTTATGTACATAAATACACACAGGACCTAATTGTTTTTTGTACATTTACATGCAATAGATCCTTTGGAGATCACATCTAAGGTTTTCATGATTTGTGTCTCAAACTCCTACTCTGGGTGATTACAAATCTATTATGGAACTTCTATTCTAAAATTAGTTTATAAACTAATTTATATACTAAATAAGTATTGGACTGGTGATCTACCCATGCTCTAGTTACAGTTCCAGTGCAGCCTGGAAAATGCTCATCTGTAGTAATTCTTAAACAGAGAAGTGATTTACCTTCTCCAAAACCTCTTCCTAGGAATAGTTTTCTTAGACATTTCAGTGCTATTCTGGTCTACAGAAGACTTCTGGCACTATTCTGAAAGCCTTTTCTGGTCTGTCTCTTGGTATGCCTTGAGTGTAGATTTGGGCCCTTTGCATTTTACATTCACCATAATAAAACCCCATAAAAATGACTTTCTCTTTCATAATCCTCCTTCCTTTTCCTCTCTTTTAGTTATGTACATGGTATTCCTGTGAATCTGTAAACTTAGTTAATGGGTCTCATCTCTGGGCATTGATAATTAATGACAGAAAAGCTCAAATAAGTGCTATTTTGAGGATCTACCATTCTTCCCTGAAAGTGGAAAAGCTGGCCAAATGCAACAATCTGTGGGATGGGGGCTGTTTTAGTATTCTCTTTGTGGCCAGTGTGAATTGGACATATTTCAGGTCTACTGGCACCTGTCTTGCTAAATCTGATGGAACAACAACAAACACAATAAAGTCTTGTTACTAAGCTATCTTTGAGCCACACCAGATTGTGATTGATTCTGTTGTGTTTAATGGTGTGGTGGCATTTTGCCTTAGGCCTTTTTTATTGAACAGTGGAAGGAACAGAAGAAGGAAACACTTGATCACTTTATAAATGCTGCACATTGCAGGCAGGGTTTAATGACTGAACGTAGCCACTTCCAGTGTATTGAAATCCTTCGGCCTTGCCTCAAGCATTGTACCTCTATTCAAATGGCAAAGAATAGAGTTCCTGTAAGATTGTGGAGTGCAGCTCATTTTGGGAATAAACAGTTGCTTTGACCTTGTACTGGCAAATAGACCCTGTCAGGTCTGGAATTGCAAGGCCAGGAAATCATCTGTTTAGTCAGTGCTGGTTCTGGTCATTAGTTTGTGTTTATGGCTGGGAATTGATAATATAGCCCTGTGTCTATGGAGCTAAAGTCTGAATACTAAAAGGGACCTATTTACCAACAGCTTTATTTTTTAATTTAAAGTTAATTCAAATTGAAATGAGCCTTTTAACCCTTAATTAGGACCATGTTTTCTCTTAAAAGTCAACCACATTAGTCAACTGGAGACAAAGTTCACTTTGCAATTGAAAGGCTGTCTACTTTCTTTCAACAGTAGCCACCATGGTTTACTAAGTGCATTTGTTTTCCTTTCACTATGGTAACTTTACCCATTCTCTGTCTGTATCAGCATAGCTCAAACCCATCAATTACGACTTGGAGGAAAGTATGCTATGTGCTTTGGGAATAAGGCCAAGATTCTATCTTGAAGCCTTTTTATAATTATTATTCATTGTATACACAGTGCTCATAATATTCTCTATTTCTACTTTTTCTTTGTTATTTTCCAAAGCTAATAGTTGGGTTTTTTTAACCCACCTATTGACCTGTAGTATTTAGTTCCTGTTTTATTGTTACCTCTTCATAAATATGGAATCAGCAGATTCCCAAAATATTTTTCATTCATTCACTACAAATTGGTATTATTTTGGCTTCCTTCTATTATTTTATTAACGTTTTTTAGTGTTCTCAATAGCAAATTGACATTTGGCAAGGACTTTATCACTTTTGTACTACTGTGGCCCAACTTGGGTTCTTCAATAAGTTTTGGGGTTTGCTCAATAAGTGAGCAAACATATTCTCACTAACTCAACACTTAGAATAGAGGAACTAAAATCTAGATTAGTAAGGAAAAGACAAAAACTCATGGCAGACCAGAACTCTGCCTCTAGGAGACAGAAGAAGAGAAGTGTATTCTCTTTTAAACTTTATTTTCAATCTTGTGCCTATTTCCCTTGTCATTAAAAAAAGAAAAAAATGGGGCACCTGGGTGTTTCAGTGGGTTAAGCCTCTGCCTTCAGCTCAGGTCATGATCTCAGGGTCCTGGGATGGACCCCCACATCAGGCTCTCTGCACAGCAGGGAGTCTGCTTCCCTCTCTCTGCCTGCCTCTCTGTCTACTTGTGATCTCTATCAAAAAAATAAAAAAATAAAATTTAAAAAAAGAACAGGAAAAATTTTTCTTACATTTTACAAAATTAAAGATAATATCAGTATTTTAATTTTTGTTCATTCCCTTAAGATTTTCAAAATTTTAAACATCCTACTCCATCTGAACTGTACGTAAAATCAAATATGGTCTTATTGTATTATTCGTTAAGATGAAACTATGAAATAGGGAATTATTTGTTTGGTGGTCAATTTATTTTTCAACCCATCCAACATGTCCTTTGAATACATACCACTTTGATACAAAAAAACACTGAGAAGAGTAAAAATCTGTCATTTCTTTTTCAAGAATATTTCTTTTAAGTCAGAAGAGAATCTCCTTTCTTTGTCTTGTTGCTCTATGTGATTTTGTAATTTCAGTGGCAAATTTTAATCCTTAGAGCAGTGAGGTAAGTGAAGTACTTCAATCTAGTTTTTGTGACCTAGTAAGTTCTAGGAATCCTACAAATCTTGGTACACAAAATATTAACCTTTTAAAGTGTTAATGTGAAGAGTTTTTAGAGATAAGTTAGTCAATGCCCATCACTTGACAAATGAAAAAATAGAAGTGTAGGGACTAAAATTGGGTTCAAGTTACTCATTCACTTCAAAATGTATCTCATCACGTGCTAGGTGCTGAACAATGTGCTAGGCACTCAGCATACAAAATGAATAGGAAGTAAGTCCTATCTCTATATTGCTCAGGGTCTAACCTGAGAACATATTGTAATTACTACAAATTGAACTTGAGAATTACTTATAGAAAAGGAAATCAGTATTCCAAGGACATCATTAAAATTTGAATACTCTTGGCCAGTGCCTTTGGGATAATACGCATTTACCAGAAAAGACTAGATCCTAACCTGCATTTTCTTCTTCCTAGTCCAGTGCTTTTCCTGTAAAATGCTGAAAACAACTTGAAGTCTTGGGATTAAAAGAAGAGAAATGAAAGAATTTCTTGATGAAAATGACATTAAAATGTCATATTGAAAATGATCTTAGCACTCACATTTTTAAGCAATGAGATCCATTTCTAAAATAGCCATGCCATATGGACTTGATCTTTTTAAAGCTAGGATTGCAGCTTTTATCACTGTAAGACTGGACACAATAAAGTGTCTAGGTCATTTGGGAGATTAATACATATTTATTTGTCTGAGGAAAATGAATTAAAAAAATCCAAATGTTGTATAACCAAGTCTCATTACTTAGTAAATCTATGCTGATATTAGTAGAGTTTGAGGAAGTGGCACCTCTGGCTTTTGATGTTTATTAATTTAGACTTATGACTCACCTTACTTAGATTCATCAACACAAAATCAAAGATGAGAGCTCCTGCCACATTTAACTACTTCAAAAATCTTCATTAAAGCAGGGGAATAAAACATTTCTGGGACCACAAAAACTAGGGTGGTAATTTGCCTCCACTCCAATGGTATGAAACTCTAGTTACTCTTTGGTTTTACTCTCCTGGGATTGAAATCTGTGAATAATTTAAACAGTGTTTGAGAATAACATATATACCAGGTTACCTGAAGAAATCTGTAAATCAGAATTCTGTCATTCTGCCAGCAGTTTTGAATATGTGTGTATCCACCTTAGCTAAATACTGCTTTAGTAGCTCCCTGAACCAGGGAAAGCCTTAACTATTTAGCATGTTTTTTTTGTTTGTTTGTTTGTTTGTTTGTTTTAATTTTAAAACTTAAAACTAGATAAATCCAAATTAGTATACATTTGTCCACTCTTTTTTCCTTGATGTTCTGTGGTAAGTTGACTAAGATTTCCCTTGAGTAATGAAAGGAAGGAAAACATTACTCTGTACTCTTTTACCTGTTTTTTTTTTTTTTATGCTAAACCTTCTCAGTCACTGAAATACTACTTGAATGAAAGAAATGTGCTGATTGTTTTATCACTAGTTTTGCATTCAAAGGGAAAGGAGGTGCTCTCAAATTATAATCATCGCTTTTATTACTATAAGCAAGATACTAAAACACAGGTATTTATGCCCCTTAGAGGTAAAGGTTCAATTCAGGAGAAATTTTTTGAAAGATGAAGAAGGTATAATAGGTTTATAGGTATTTAAGCACAAATTGATTGATTGACTATAAGGAAAAGAGAGAAAAGAGATTATTTATTGATGGGAAAAATATGAAAGTAAGTATGCTATATAAAGAATTTCTCCTTATGTATTTAAGGAGTGTTTCCTACCAGTATAACTTTATTAATGAATATAAATTATTCAGTCATATTCTCAAATTTGTGGGACTATTTTAGAAGAAAATTTAAAGATCCTGCTTGTAGCAAGAAAGGAGGAAAAAAAAGCAACTCCCACATACCGTCAGTTATACTATTCCTGAATTTAATAGTTCTGCTCTGCCAACAAAAAACACTTGCCCATCTCCCCATAACAATGGTAGACATCAAATAGAAAATCCTAGAGAATCATGAGAAAACATTACCCTTTGTGATATAGTTTCTCACTAAGAGTAGATGATGAAAGACTTGCATTTGTTTAATTAAGTAAGTTTTAAATGACTGTTCTCCAATGTCCCAACAACAGCTTAGAATTAGTGGGAAAATAATACATGGTTCCAGAGAGTTATTTGTTTTCAGTAGGTGATTTATATAAAACTAACAGCAGGAAAATATCTTTTTTCGAATTATACCATTGAATTCCTCATTATCTTGGGGCGTGCTACTTTTTCTGTTTGTGCTTCAATTGTTCATTCTGCAAAATGAGTAGATTAATATCTGCCCCAATGATTTCAATATGATTGCTGTGAGACTAGATTGAGATGGTACCTATGAAAGTTTTTCAGAAAGAGTAAAGAAGTCTACAAATTTAGGGTGCTGTTATCGAATCTATTATTGGAATCTATGGTTGTAATTTCATGAATATTAACAAATTGGAGAAGTAGAGCCGATCACCTGACTACCACCAGAAGAGGCAGAGTGGGGACTGTCCCAGTTGTGTGTCACTTGAAGTCCCAGACTTCTGGGTCCTCAGACAGACTATACACAGACTGGCCAAAGTGATTTATTAGGATCTCTTTTAGCTCTGTTGGCCTGTAATTCTACTTAGTACCTCTCAACTGCATTCTCTGCTTGTCTCCCATCCTTTAGAAATACTTTCCGCTGTAGGGATGAAGAATTTGCCCATGTCGACTTAAACAAATTGGGCGTTATTTTTCTGACATTATAAGAAATCCTGAGAGAGGTGCTAGCTGAATCAGCAAGTGCAGGTTACACATCTAATTTTCTTGGCCTTTAACTTATTGTCACATATAAACCATTATGCAGAGAATCAATGCTGGAATAATGTAGGTAGAGTGGCTTCTGTTACATTTGGACATCTTCTTAGGAAAAAAAAAAAGATATTTCAAAGACTTTCATCAGATTTCTGTTTGCATCTTTTTGCCCATCTTTTAGCCATCACTTGGGTCATCCATAACTATTTGCAATCATATCTGTGTAAAGAAGTACTCGGCAGACTGTGATTCTGAACAAAATCAAAATTCTATCAGCAAGCTGAAAGCAGGGTTAGGTGTTTACTATGTGACCAACAGTAACCACCATGTTCCTCTACTTAACAGTTTTTCTTTTCCTGTTCATATTTGTGTATTTAATTACACTACTTACATGCCAGCTTTTACTATATTTTCTAATCTTTCTCAAATGAGATTCCTTCTGTGTAGTTCCTTCCAACAGCTCAGTCAGAATGGAATGCTTGCTCCTTGTGGCCTATGTTAAATGTCTATTGCCCACTTTTTATTGTAAGGCACTTTTAAGATAGACAGAATTAGGGGCATTTGTATCTTCAAGGCTGACAGAAAGCCTGAACAAGAGTAAATAAATGATTGCCAAGGATTTATTAAACTGAATGTGTGTGTGTCTACTTACCTTTTACTAGTATTGTATCTAAGGTTATCGAATCATATTGAGAGAAAATCAAGTTACTAGTTTGAATCACATTCTTAACTTCTAGGTTGATTTACTCTAGCTACTTTGAAGTTATTATTAGAAGTCCCGTGCTGTAGCTAAGAAGTGATTATATTACTATCTTGTCTTTTCCTTAAATATCCCAGAGTATAGCCATTTATAATATTAACAAAAAGTGATTGAGTGTTTAGTGAATACCTTTATGCTAAATGTTGTAAAAGCCATAAAAAACTCCAATAAAAACATGCAGACCAAAAAACAAAGTCGATGCCAACACTGCAACTCTATCTTTTAAACACTCAGAATTGCCCTCTTGCAAATTTAAAGGTGCTCAATGAGCTAAACTGAAACCAGAAGTTAAGTGTTTATACTTTACATCATTTTCCCCTGAGGTAATATGACATCAGATATGAGTGGTGGTGGTTTCTAACCTGTGCTCAAGAACAATGTTCAAAACTTTATAATCCTAATCCGTGTTTGGCTAGGGCAACAGAATTTATCTATGTGGCTCTCAATATGGCACCAAAATTTGTTTGATTTAGGTAATCCGAGTGCAACCATTCTTGGTAGAAACTAGAAAACAGCAAGATTAATGGATGCTGTCATCTTTAGTTATTGTAATCACGAGTCTTAACAAGTAGATTTCCCTTGGCAGTGTATTTTTTAAGAAACATTCAGTAGGAAGACCCACTGTTATGGATATAATGTGTTACATTTCAAAATGCATTTAATGATTATGAAAGTTAACATTTGTCCACACAGGTTTACTTGCATGCAAATAACCTGTTATTCACAATATGAAGTTGATATGGGAAAATTCCGAGATTCAGTGATAAAGGCAATGTATAGGGTATATTCTGTATGTAAGTGTTTAAGTCATCAAATCTCAACATAGATTTGATTTAAATTTTAGAGATTTAAGAAATCATTAACTTCCAAAGATAATCTGGAGGAAATTTAAAAATTTTAGAGCCTGAATTGAATCCTCAAAACAATGTCAAGAGACTTCTTGCAGGATTTTCACTATGATTTCAGTTCCCAATTTAATTCTGGTATTGGATCACATGAAACATTACAGCATTTTGAATTTAATTTATATATTAAGCAAAACTAATATAGTAGAGGCATATTTCTGTTAAAGCAGTAAATATATGAAGACTGCTAAATGGACAGCTGAAATCAATACTTCATCATGAGTTAATTGGACTTAAAGAAATGTCATTCAGAAAATGTCTAGAAAAAAAGAAGATGACACAGTTACTTATAAAGCTTTACTCTGGTCGCCTGGGTGGCTCAGTTGGTTAAGCCACTGCTTTTGGCTCTGGTCATGATCCCGGAGTCCCACATTGGGCTCTCAGCTCTATGGGGAGTATGCTTCTCCCTCTGACCTTCTCCCCTCTAATGCTCTCTTTTATTCTCTTTCCCTCTCTGTCAAATAAATAAATAAAATCTTTTAAAAAATTAAGCAAAAAAAAAAAAAAAAAAAAAGCTTTAACTTAGGAGAACCTGGGTAGCTCGGTTGGTTAAGTAGCCGACTCTTAACTTCAGCTCAAGTCATGATCTTGGTGTCTGTCACTAAAATAAATAAATATATTTTTTAAAGATGTTGTTTATTTGAGAGAGAGAACAGGAACACTAGGAGGGGTAAAAGGGGAGGAGCAGAGGGGGAAGAGGACTCCCTGCTGAGCAGAGTAAGGAACCCTTCCCAGCTCCATTCCAGCATCCCAGGATCATGACTTGAACCAAAGGCAGATGCTTAACCAACTGAACCACCCAGGCGCCCCTAAAATAAATAAATCTTAAAAAAACCAACTTTAATCTAGTAACAATTCACAAGTAGATCAGTTTAAATAGAAATTATACCTCCTATATATTTGAAATATAGACAAGGAACTATACTAAAATAGAAATTACACCTCACTATGTTTTTGAGATTCAGACAAGGAAATACATTACAATCTCAGTTTAAGCCATTGCTATAGAAGTTAAGGAACAACACTGTCAAGGCAGAAAAACAACAACAACAAAATACAGCTCCTGGGAACCACGCGTCAAGAATCTTAAAATAACGAAGCCACGATTTCTTCCTTCAGTTGCTTACAATTTGTGGAGATGGAGTTGTACACACAGAAACCCATAAAAACCGAGTGGGTATGTAGTGCAGGGCTAACTGCAGTACAGAGAGTGTGCACATTGCATCATGTTTTAAAAGGGAATGGCTACATGATGACATGGCTTTGCTGTATTTTCTCCACAAATAGTTCAATGCCAAGGAAAGCTGTGAAAACATGAGCTGGAAATTTCCTCACCCTCTGGTGCCAAAATAATCTAAATCTTCGGGGTTTTTTTCCCCTTAACATTTGGTGTAAAGTCAAATGTATATGTGGAGAAACTACACTGGGCCACATTATTTGCTTCCGTAAGTTCTGGGGGGTAGGGTGGGGTGGATTTTTATTCATAATGAATGCATACCCTAACATTCTGAAATCTGTTTTACATATTTTCAAAAATACTTTTCAAAATTATCTCGGAATTTAAAAGAGCCGTTTTGTTTGTAGCTTGCCGACCAGGTTTCTACAAGGCTGCGGACGGTAATATGAAATGTGCCAAGTGCCCACCCCACAGTTCTACTCACGAAGATGGTTCAGTGAACTGCAGGTGTGAGAATAATTACTTCCGAGCAGACAAAGACCCTCCATCCATGGCTTGTACCCGTGAGTAGTTTTGCTGCAACCCATGCCTCCATGTTTATTTTATTTTATTTTTAATTCTTGTTATTGCGCTTTTTTATTCTTTTTTTTTTTTTCTTTTAAGCATTTGGCCCATTTCCTTCGGTTATTCATGTGCAAGTTGAAAGCTTTCTCTGCTTCACTCTCCATGCTTGGCTCACCACAAATGCAACATTTATCACGCAAAATGAATTAGTTTTTAAAGCACTTCCTGCAATAGGACCCCCAGAAAGAAGGAGAATTTTCTTTATCTTGGTTTAGATCTTGTATTACATTTGACAGAATAGGGGAGGCTATAGTCATGGGATTTGTGTTTTTACATTTCTATTCCCTTTTGTTATGTGTTGGTCATAGGTCATAGGGAAAAAGGACTAAGATTTATAAAACTAATAGTAAAGTTTTCATAACTATTCACAAGGGCTTTGAATTTAGTAGTAAATTCCCTTGTTGGACTATGTGAATGCATCTTCAACCTTGAATCAAAACTCCCCCATTCATGGCTTAGGGAGGACAGTGCTCTTGAATCCATGTGTCTATAATCTCATGGATCCTCTAAGGACGAATTAAAAGTATATAATAGAGACAAGATGGTTATTTACCTCTTTCAGTTCCATTGTAAATTATCTATTTCCCTTGTAGTAGAAAACAGAAGTGAGGCTCATTAATCTTTGTTGAACTACTTTGCAGGACCTCCATCTGCACCAAGAAATGTTATCTCTAATATAAACGAGACCTCGGTCATCCTGGACTGGAGTTGGCCCCTGGACACAGGAGGCCGGAAAGATGTTACCTTCAACATCATATGTAAAAAATGTGGGTGGAATATAAAACAGTGTGAGCCATGCAGCCCAAATGTCCGCTTCCTCCCTCGACAGTTTGGACTCACCAACACCACAGTGACAGTGACAGACCTCCTGGCACATACTAACTACACCTTTGAGATTGATGCCATTAACGGGGTGTCAGAGCTGAGCTCGCCACCAAGACAGGTCGCTGCAGTCAGCATCACGACCAACCAGGCTGGTGAGTACATGCTGGAGGCTTCCTACTTCTGCCGTCTCCGAGCCAAGTAATAGTTTTGACAGAGGGAGTGGAAAAAAGGCTGAGAAAACAATTTTTTAGAAAGAGCTCCAGAATTTTCTTTTCTGTCACGTTTAGACAGTTATGCTACATTGAATAACTCAATTTTATTCTTTAAGTTGGAATAATCATATTTTTAGATAATTTTAAACTAGTTTAATCCATTGCTTTTCAATAGGGAATCTTTAAATAATTGGAACACTGGAGGTGGTACTTGTGGGCCTCCTTGACATATTTTGATATTCCAAAGAACTTAACAGACATCGAAATGTAGCTTGCAAAAGGTTATGCAGAATACTTAAAACTAGAAATACTTTTATCTATGTTATAACTATATCATATTTTTATATCATTATTCAACTATTTTATGCTCCTCAGTAGCTCTGAGTGTTATTTGCTGACATTATTCTCTGATTAATTAAAAAAAGAAAAGAAATCCATTTTATTTGATAGATAAAATTTGTACTTAAAATTCAAAGGAACTTTAACTCTAAGAACTTTCCCAGCCAAAGAGAGAATTTAGTCAGCTAAATCAGTGGAGAAGTGTACTGAAAAGAGGTCTTGGTGAAGAACAGTTGAAATCACTGATCTAAAAATTTGCAAATATAAATTACTTTTATATTTTCTACTGACAGTCTTTTTCCAGTTGAAACAAAATGCAATGTTGGCAGGTTGTAAGACAATGCTCTTTAACAGGAAATGGAAAAATTAAACAATAAGCAAATTTCTCACCTTTCTTTATCTTTATGTCCACAATGTTTCTGTTCTCTTTACTATTAGTAAATCTTGTTCTTTCAATCACCCCTTAAATCTTCTCTGTGTTTTCTCCTTTCTGATAATTCTTATGAATTCTTGACTATGGCTTTTGTGTTTTTATTTTGTTTTTTTAAGCAGTGAGGAGTCCAAAATTATTCATGGTATTTTAGTTGTGATTCTCTCAAACATATGGAAAGGTCATACTTGACAAAGTTTACACGTGACACACCAGTGGTGCCCCTTTGAGATAAGGTGATCACACTGTTTCCATTATTGATAACTGTGATGAATGAGAAATAAACTGTTTTCTTTTGTAGGCAGCAAAGCCTGTGCAAAGTTAAGCTGATGTTCATTGTATAAAATTGTTGCTCTATGATACTGTAATTAGGGATACTACCTTCCAAGCAGCTCAAGACAGAAATATCATTGGATTGTTTATATGGAAATAAATAATGGAGCCAAAAGGGGAGAAAAGGAAGAGACAGAATGTGCCCTGAGAATGTTCAACTAGAACTACAGATTCTTGGGTCTGCTCCCAGGTGGGTTCACCTTGGAGCTGGAAGTCAGGATGGAGAGTCAACTTTGCCTCTTACCTGCATGTGGCTTGCATTTGGAAGCCCCTCTGTTGTCTCATGGGACTCGCCCTTTGCTCTGAGGATAGCAGGAGGTGTGCTGGATGGCATAGGGAAAGGTAAAGAGAGCTGACTAAATTCTCTTTGGTTGGGAAAGGTCTTAGAGCAACAGCCAAAAAACTAGCTAAAAGACAACTCTTTTGTTTCACTTGGCTGGTTCAGGAAGATTAGTTAAATCACCAAAGTTGCACAGCTAAGAGCTATCACCCAGGGCTAATATTCCATAAATATGCATCAGAATGAGTCTGCTTGTGATTAAAATTTTGCACCACTTCTATACTAGTTCAAAGTAGTTCTAACTATTTCTGCAGGTGAGTTACACAAATAGCTCTGTATTGGTTCATTTCTCAGGTACCCTGGGTAGCCTGCTAAACCCAGTGTCTCAGCTCTACTTGTCCTCTCCCATAATTTGGCAACCAAAGGATAAATGCTGGCATAAGGCAGGAGGGGGGTCTCCTCAGTCCTGCACTGGAATTCCTCCTTCTTGAGGGGACCTTGTCCCTGCTATGTGATTAATAGGTATTTTGATTATTATCCCTGACAGAGTCCGTGTGCAGACGCCTCCCTATCTGATTCCACACCCCTTTTGTTCCTACTTTGCTTATGCTCAACTATGCTGATGGAACTCTTACACTTTTACATTCTCTCTTGGTGATAATTAAACTTTATCTGTGGAAAAGGCATGACTTTTAAATAAAGTGTGCTGTGTCATTATTTTAATCTGGTTTACTGAATCCGTATTTTTCCCCACTGGAAGCTAGATCCCAGACCAAACAACATATGTTTTGCTTCGCTTCAGTTAATGGTATTTAAACTTCATAACTAATAGTATTTAAAAATTTGTTACTTAGGTTTACTTAACTGTCTTCCATGAGAGAAAAAGATGAGTAATGCTGTTGCTATATATTACATGATTACAGCTTCTCATATTCAGGGAACACAGGGATTTTAAGAAATTATAATTATGTGGCACATGGCTTTCCCAAATCCTACATCTCATGCTGATTTACTACCTTGTTTAAAATAGGAGCATCAATCTGTGTTATAATTATCTCCCTAGTCAAACAGCAACGTATAAAAACAAGCAAGAACTCCTTATTTCCTATCTTATCGTTGGCCTCTGGCTTTCTGACAATGCATTTATCAGGAAACTAATAGTTCCAGATATATACAGTGAATGAATCGAGGTAAGGGCAACCAAGAGCAGGCCAAGACATTAAAAAATAAATGGGGTTGATGCTTTGGCCCTCCCAGTTACAAATCATGAGGTAAGACAAATTTAACAGGGATGATATCAGTTACTCTCTCTAACCCCACTATCATTTTTGTAAAAAATCACAAATTTGTCTACACTATGCACCATGAAGCACTTTATATATTTATTTCATGGTGTCTGTATCATTTTGTGTGCCTGGGGTGATAAAGGTCTTTGCTCCATCTTCAAATCCCCACAGTAAGATATATAACCAAGATGAGGAGCGATGCCATTTCTCCAGGGAGTGTTTCTTTGTTTTGCTTTAGTTTTGTTCTTGTGAAGGTTAATGGACTGGTAGCCTTGAAAAATGAGCTCCCTACCACTAGAAAGATATGGCTGTGACAGATACGATGCCATGGTGTTTAAATTCCTTCTAGCCTCTCTATCTTTGACAAGGATATAAAGGAAGAACGTGAATGTGTCCCATTTAATTTAGTTTCTGAGATTGAGTTTGTTGATTTTTCGCCCGATTACATTGTGAAAGCCATACGATGACCACGTGATAATCCACTTTCTAGATTGTAGAGGATTATGTTGTCAATTTGGATATTTGTTCAATACTTTCACAAAGTATGCCAGTGAGACCAAAAGCATGGACTCTACATGAAGATTGTATCTATCTGTGAATCTGGCAAACATGTTCAGAAAGAATTACAGACTGCGAAACAAAAATCTGTAAAGTTATAACTTGGTGTAAATTGTGACTTCTTGTTTTCTTCCCTGAATGAGTGTCTTTACTTCTCAGTTCTGGAAATAATCATTCCACTAGTGGACTGCCTGTCTCAGTTTATTCTCAACCTCCATCCTAGCATCTGCCCACTTTTCACTATCCTATAGCATATAATGATCTTAGACTGAGGTAGGGAACACTAATAGAGACTTTAGGGCCTTTCTGTTCTGAGGTTCACCCACCCCCATTTTACAGCTGGAGAAACTGAGTTCCCAGAGGCTTTTTCAGCATTTCCTCAAGAGATCAAACTTTTCATTTATGTCTCTAAACTCTAATTCCATTCTTCTATCCTCATGTTCTTTCTGTCATCCTGTGATTCATGCCATGTGGCTACAAAAATAAATGCTTAGCCTTGGAGACAGAGAGGGGCTTTGTTGGAACCTTTACTCTAACGTATGCCATCCCTAGTAAATTTGGTCCTTGCTTCTCAGTCATCTGTCAAAGAGTTTCTTAGAGGTCCTCTGCACTTGATCTTCCTTACCATCTCTACTCTTCTGCAAACCTAATCTCAACCTTCATGCCCTCATTCTCCACAGATGATTTTCCCTCTGTGATACTGTGACTTATAATAAGAAATAATACATTCGGTCTTGGTCCCAGTTCAGGACACAAAGCTCCTAAAATCCCTGGAATTTCTCAAGTGATGAGAGTAATAAAGATATATTTTGTTATTCGTAATAACCTCCTTCAACCAGTCCTGCATTTATGTTAATGAATTGGCTTTTGGAAAACCCCTAAGTATGGGGTCTGATTGCCAGAGGAACCAAACCCTGTGATTAGAAGGTTGAAACTTTCAGGTCTCCTATTCCCCACTCCCAACTCCAGGAATAGGGAGAGGGGCTAGAGATGGAGTTCAATCACCAGGGGCCAATAATATAATCATTCTTGTCTATATAATGAAGCCTCCCTGAAAGCCCAAAAGTTGGGATTTAGAAATGTTCTGGGTTGGTGAACACATACAGGTGCTGGTAGATCACATGCCTGGAGAGAAGCGGGAAGCTCTGTTCCTCTTCTGCTACACCTTGCCCTACACATCTCACCCATCTGGCTGTTCCTGAGTTGTATCTTTTAATAAGAAGCTGGTAATCTAGTAACAAAAATGTTTCCTGCATTCCATGAGCTACTATAGCAAATTATGTGGACCCAAGGAGGAAGTGGTGGGAATCTCTGATTGATAGCTGGTGGGAGAGAATCACAGATACCAACCTGGATTTGAGATTAGTAGCTGAAAGGAGGGCAGGGAGACAGCCCTTAACCTGTGGGTCCAATGCTAATTCCAGGTAGATAGTATTAGAATTGAATTCAGTTGTAGGAGACCCAGCTCATGGGTCAGAATTGCAAGGCATGTGTTACACATTTAGTAACAAGAAGAGAAATGTTTTGTGAGTGTTGTTTTGAGTGTTGAGATTAGAGGAGACATGGCAGAGTGTTTTTCCTCCTCTTACATTGTCCTCACTTTCAAGACCATAAAGGTTAAGAGGAAAAAGAAAATACTACTCCCCCCTACCCCAAACCTGCCTTCTTTAAGTCTAATTTCCTCGCTTTGTACTTACTTTCACTGATTCCAGAATTTTTATAGAATATGCTCTCAAGCAAATTTCCTTCCCCTCTAGCACCTTTAGCATGCATGCTCCTGCTTCTTTTTCTTTGCCTTTTGGGCAATTGTTTAGGTTTTCCTTCATCTTAGAGGAAGCTACAAAGAACGAAATAACAGAAGCAGCAATAATAATAGTCACATAAGTGTGTGATCTTCAAGATTTCATCTTATTTTTCCTCCTAATTTTCAGACTAAGATAACACACACACACACACACACATTTTGCAGTGTAATCCTTACTTCTTTTGTTCTCTCACTCATACCAAGGTTTGATTTCTGCCCTCATGTGACAGCAAGCCCTTCAATAATTTCCTATTTGTATCTTTATGTTAAAGTGCTAGGAAGAATATAAATTTCACGAGGCTGTGAGCCTTCTCTGATGTTCACATTTGTATTTCTCAGATATAGAACAATGCCTTCCAGCACCTTATAATCACTCAAATGTTTACTGAATGAATGAATGAATGAATGATTGTTTAATGGAAATTTTCATCATTCAAAATTAAATATATTCTCCCTCAAACAACTTTCTTTCCTTATTTTTTTTTCTTCTTTGCTAAGATAACCATCATTTCCCTGGTTCATTAGATTCTAATCTAACACTTGGAAGCATCTTTGGTTCATCTTTTACATTTAAGAAGTTGTTAAGAAGTTGATTTTTCCTTTCAGTTGTTTTAGATCCTCACACTTTTTTCACCATACTTAATTTCTAAAATTCCTGGTTATAGCATTTATAAATAAATGATGCAATGAATTATAATAGTCATCTTTTATGTTGAGATTCCAAGATAAAAAGTAGGAATTTAAATAAAAATATTTTACTTCTTAGCAACTTCTTTCCACTGAGATATGTGTAAAAATTGTTAAGAGGTCAACAAATATGTTTGAATGCCTCTTTTACCTGCATGCCATATGTGCCCAAGCCATGCAGGAATTTGCAATCTAAGTATAGAATTAAAAACAATATATGTGAGGAGGCGCCTGGGTGACTCAGTCAGTTAAACATCTGCCTTTGGCTCAGATCATGATCCTCGGGTCCTGGAAATGAAGCCCACATCTGGCTCCCTGCTCAGCTCAGAGCCTGCTTCTCTCTCTGCCACCCATCCCCCACCCCATGCCTGTGCTCCATCATGTGCTCTCTCTCTGAAACAAATAAATAAAATCTTTTAAAAAGACAATATATATGAAACAAACAAATTTACATAAGACACTATGTAATTAAATTAGTTAGAAATTTTGGGGAAACCTTTGAGGAAGAATTAAATGTCCTTTGAAAAATAGAAATAAATCAGATAGATATAAAAAGAAGTATGTATATCATATCACAGTATTGGAGTTGAGTTTCCTGAAGGCTAGGCTGAAAGGAGGAAATTGATCTTGTTTAAGGGGTAACAAGAACTCAGGTTGAATAGTCAAGGAAGACCAAGCAACCTGAATGTTACATAATGGGATGTTGGATAGAGATAAACACTTTGAGTGGAAGAGTAACTTCATTCAATTTGTGTTTTGAAAAGAGCAGTGAATAAAGTCAATGAATAAAATTCTTGGCATTTGAGTGATTTAACTGTAATGAAAGAATGAAATAAATAACATCATTGGACTTATATGAGTATTAACATTATCTGTAATTATTATTTTCAAGTCTAACATGTCATTTTTAAAACTTTTGAGCCATAAATCCAACCCCCCAAAAATAATTTTTTGGGACTTTAACTAACCTTTTTCTACTTGGATTCCTGGTTGCCAGATTGTTGACACTGAGTTACATCAGTCCTAGGATTATTGGGCTAACTAATCTTAGTTTGATACTTAGGTAAATGCCATCCTGTTTCTTTCAATTTATGTTAGTTGAGAGAGATGTCTCTCCATTCTCTGGGTCCTAGTATTGCTCTAGTATTTCCTTTTTCAATATCTCCCCAATCTTGATTTTTTATTTGCTCCAAGCATGTGCATTTTTAGTATATTTTTTTGTAGTTCCATTTAAACTTTTACTTTTTCTCTATGAACATTATCGTGACCCTGATTCTTACCTAGGGTGAATGGAACTTTCCCTCCCCTTTCAATTTATCCTACTAGAGTTCTGCATGTAGGTGTATAATTTCTATCATAAGATGTGATTTGTCCATTAGTAGAAAAAGAAACAGGTATCTTTAATACATCTTAAATAAGCAATACATCCTTTTAAAAAATGAATCCTAGAACTATCAGTTCCTTTTAACTAAGTTTAGAATCTACTCTAATTTTTTACATTGATAAGACAATATTTCTAAATCTTCTATATTTCTGATTTTGAAATATGTTTACTCTATCCACCTTGTTCTGCTAGAATTTAGGAACAGAATATATGGATATGATATTGGAACATCTCATGTCAAAGATAGCTGGTCAGTATTTAGCATTTCTGAGGAAGCAAATGTTTCAGCATAAAGGTAGAAAAGGCACAACGCTGCATCTGTTATTAAAATATGAACACATATTGGTGTAGTCTCTATAGAAATATATGCTGTCACATAATTATGTAGACTGTAAAGTAGATACCAGAAGAATTTGCATTAATTCTTCCAGAACATGGAGGAAGGTGTTTTGCAACATCAGTGAAGCGAGTTAGAATGATAAAGTGTGATGAAAATCAACCACAAAATAGTGAGGTAAGATTCCAGTAATGCACTATGATGAATCCTGCCCTCCTTATTTCACTTGTATGATTAATAAGCCCTGAAAATGGAAATCTCACCCTTTTATTTCTCTCAGGGAATAAGTGAAGCCCAAGTCAGGCTCAGAGATTATGAGTGAATATATACATTATAATTTTCCTGGTGCATTTTACTTGTGTGGTAATTTAGCTTCTTTCTTTCTGATTTGAAATTGAGGCAGATACCTGTGCAGTGATATGTCATCTTGTGCCTGAAGCCTTCCACATCGTTTAACACATTAATGATGCCTTTCAGCCATCAGGTCCTGGGATGGAGGCAGATTATAGATCTGCAGCAGAAGCTATAAGCTGAACAAAATCAGAACCATAGAATGTCCTCACAGTTATTCAGAACTTTTATGTGAACTTAAAGCCACAGCTCTATGGAGAACAAGTAGATGAAGATGGGGGATTCCAGGATCCAAATTAAATTTCATCCCATCTTCATTTCTGATCCTTAGCACAACTACAATCAATGAAGCAGACAGGTGCCTGGAGGACTGGGCTTTTCTTTCTTGCTGGCTTCTCCTAAAGGGTGTTCACAAGAATAGGGATATCAACAAGCAGCTGGAGGAGGAAATACGGCATTAACTAAAGCATATAAATTCTAAGAAAGAAATAGCCATTTAATGCTAACTTGTGCCATCTTCACTGCGTCTTTCCAAGAGCAAAAAATGTTTCTTTGACAGAAATCTTTATTGTTCTTATTTGCCCCCAACAGAATATTTTTCAATATATTTATTGAATATTATTGAATATTATTATTGAATATTATTCAATAACATTGAATATTATTCAATAACGTCGTTATTGAATAATATTCAATATGTTTCAAAGCATAGAAAAAACAATGATTTAACTTTTAAATGTGCTCTACCCTTTAAGGGTTAAATTAAACATGGAAGGTACTTAGGGAATAATTGTAATATGTGCAAATCATTGAGAAATTAAGTAGATGAACATATCTAAAAGGAGAAGATGGGATGCCTGGGTGGCTCAGTTGGTTAAGCAGCTGCCTTCGGCTCAGGTCATGATCCCAGGGTCCTGGGATCGAGTCCCACATCGGGCTCCTTGCTCGGTAGGGAGCCTGCTTCTCCCTCTGCCTCTGCCTGCCACTCTGTCTGCCTGTGCTCTCTCTCTCTCTCTAACTAATAAATAAATAAAATCTAAAAAATAAAAAAAATAAAAAATAAAATAAAAGGAGAAGATGCTCTGTTCTCAGAAGCAAATGTTTTACTACCATTGGCCAGACTCTTTCATAATAAAATTTTTTCATAATAAACAAGTAATGCTGAAAAAAATTTTATCATATTATTGTAAAATCTTGACTGACTGGCACATGGATCATATGATACTTTTTTCTTTTAAAATCAAAATTTCACGTGATTTGAGGAATGCTCACAAGAGCTAGAAACCTGAATTGCCTTATTAGAGAGTTATTTATCCCAACCTTTCTTGTTAAAATCAAACGAAACCCCAAATTTCTAAATTTCTAAAGTAGCTTTGAAAGATTGCGCATACTATTAATCAATGCTACTTTAAGAATATTTATCTTGGGGGCGCCTGGGTGGGTGAGTCAGTTAGGCGTTCCATTCTTAGTTTCAGCTCAGATCATAATCTCCCGGGTCCTGAGATTAAGGGGTATTGAGCTCTGTGCTCAGCAGGGAGTTTGCTTGAAGATTCTCTTCCTCTGCCCCTCCCCCACTTGTTCCCATTCTCTCTAAAAAATAAATAAATACACAAATATTTAAAGATAAATAAATGAATAAATAGCATTTACCTTGAAAACTTTGTTATGATTCAGAAATAATCTCTTATTGGTTTTTATTTTTATCTCATTAGGAAAAAATAATTATAACAAATCAAAAGAGAAAATCTTTGCTCACAATTTTGTCCAAGAACTAGCTTTAAAGGACAGGTTATATGTCAGGGTAGGAAGAGTTCTGGAATGGGTGTCCAAAAAGGCTCTCTGTGCTCCCAATCTGATCCGCTGAATGGGTCACTTATCATAGCTATTGTTTTACATTTTTATAAAACATTTACTATATATTATTATATATTATATACATTAATATGTATTATTAATTATCATTTTTATTTTTTGAGCAATTTATTCCCAATTTTATTTAAAAAATGAATTAAGGCAGTTATTGGACTAAACTGGAGCCCTTGTATCCTTTCTGAAATAGATAAAATACTTCACACAGATTGTTGTGAGGAGAAAATAAATGAGAGATAGCATAAGTAACCTAGGAAGTGCTTAAAAAAGTCATTGTGCCCCATTTCCAGTATAATCATACTGATCTTGTTTTGTCTAGAAGGAAATAAAAAATGAAATAAAATATATACAAATAAATATTAAAACATGAGGTCAAGTTCTGAAATATTCTATTTGATGTGATTGGTTTAGGCCCCAGTTCTTTCAAAATTATAATTCGTATTGTAATGTGGAACAACTCTCAGTATGTAGCTATTCTTGCTCCTTTCATTTCTTTGCATCATCTTGAATTTCTTTATCAGTGTTACAGTTTTCAGAGTATAGATCTTTCCCCTCTTTGGTTAAGTTTCTTCCTAGGTATCTCATTATTTTTGGTGCAATTGTAAATGGAATCAGTTCCTTGATTTCTCTTTCTACTGCTTCATTACTATTGTATAGAAATGCAACAGAAATGCAATGTACATTGATTTTTGTATACTGCAAATTTACTGAATTCATTTATCAGTTTTGGCAGTTTCTTGGTGGAGTCTGTCAGGATTTCTATATATAGTGTCATCATCTGCATATAGTGAATTTTACTTCTTCCTTAGTAGTTTGGATGCCTTTTATTTCTTTTTGTTGTCTGATTTTTGTGGCTAGGGCTTCCAGTCCTGTGTTGAATAAAAGTGGCAAGAGTAAAAATCCTTTTCATTTTCCTGACCTTTGGGGAAAATCTCTCAGTTTTTCCCCATTAAGATTGATGTTAGCAGGGCCCCTAGGTGGCTCAGTGGGTTAAAGAATGATGTTAGCTGTAGGCTTTTCATATGGTCTTTGCTATGTTGAGGTATATTCCCACTAAACCTACTTTGTTGAGGGTTTTTATCATAAATAGATGTTGTGCTTTGTTGAATGCTTTTTCTGCATCTATCAAAATGGTTATATGGTTCTCATCCTTTTCCTTATTGATGAGCTGTATAGTGTTGATTGATTGGTGAATATTAACCATCCTGGCAACACATGAATAAATCCCATTTGATCATGGTGAATTATTTTTTAATGTATTGTTGGATTTGGTTTGCTAGTATTTTGTTGAGGATTTTTGCATCTATGTTCATCAGAGATATTGACATGCAGTTCTCTCTCTCTCTTTTTTTCATGGTGTCTTTATCTGGTTTTGGTATCAGGGTAATGTGGTAATGTCAAACTCAGAATGAATTTGGAACTTTTCCTTCTTTTTCTCTATGTTGAATATTTTGAGAGTTAAGTGTTAACTCTTTTTTAAATATTTGGTAGAAATCACCTATGAAGCCAACTGGCCCTGGATTTTTGCTTGTTGGGAGTTTTTTTATTACTAAGTCCATTTATTTGCTGGTAATCAGTCTGTTTGAATTTTCTATCTCTTTCTGTTTCCATTTTGGCAGTTTATATGTTTCTAGGAATTTATACATTTCTTCTAGTTTGTCCATTGTGATGGCAGATAGGTTTTTCATAACATTCTCTTATAATTGTTTGTATTTCTGTGGTGTTAATTCAATAACAATCTCCTTTCTCATTTGTTATTTTATTTATATGAATCCTTTCTCTGACAAAAGAATATTTTAACAATCATTTCATATAGACTTAGAATAATAAAATTCTAATCAAAGAAATAATGTGATGTGAAACAAAGATTTTGTGATTACTTAAAATACTGTAAGACTGAGATGGACAAGTACCACATTATTGCACTGGTATGTGGAATCTAAAAAACAAATGAATAAACAAATAAGCAAAAAAAAAAAAAAAAACAGAATAGAACTATAAACACAAAGAACAAAGAAAGGGCCGAGGAGGATGAACAAAATGGTGAAAGGGGTGGGAGATTCAGATTTTCCAGTTACGGAATAAGTAAATCATGGGAATAAAAAAACACAGCATAAGGAATATAGTCAAAGATATTATGATAGCAATGTATGGTGACAGATGGTAGCTATACTTGTGGTGATCCTAGCATAACATAGAGAAATTGAAACACTGCTACGCTGTACACTTGAAACTAATATAATATTGTGTGTCAACTATACTCAAAAAAAGGAAAAAAAAGGCCATAAGGAGGTTTGAAGAACTGTCCTTTAAGAATAAAGCTTGAAGGCAGTTCTCCATGATTCCTCAAAACCAGCTAGTTAGGAAAACAAAAATACACATCATGAACTTTGACCTTGAGAAGTTGTGTGACTTCCTAAACCTTTGTAGCTTCTCCATGTCTATTATATAATTAATCTGTTAAGAAATAAAAAAAAATTCCTAAAAGGAAAAAAAGAAATTCAATTACTTAGGAAATGCTCATCTTTTATCATTAGAATATTAGTTGTTTCTTGAAGTACATTTCAATACATTTATTATATTTCCAAGAGAATACTTTAAATGCCAAAAATTATGTTCTCTACAGATATTAAAGAAAAATGTTTTTCCTCATGTGCTTTTTATGTGTTTGTTTCATCTTGTTATTTGCATACAGATTTTGAGCAAGTTTGTCCATCTTTTTCCGCCTGTGGAGGTTGTATATATATCCTCTAAGGAATACTTAGAGGATACGTAACTTATTACAGTTATGCAGATTTCCAATACACCAGGAAAAAAGATTCTCTATTTCTGTTTCATTGAGTAAGGCTTAATTTACTTTCCTTCTATATTAAAATTGTTTCAAAAAGGTTTCTCATCGTTGACATCTGGAATACATTGCCTAATATGCCATTAACTCTCAGTAAATAACTAAATGTTAGAACATAACATAGTTCTTTATTGATTTGAATTGATATGGTAGAAAAACGATCTAGTTGGAAATTTTTATTTCTGAATAGTTAAAAAAATAAATCCCATCAATATTCCTTGAAATATGCATCCATTTTAAGCTATTTTCATAAATTCATATTATTGCAGATAGAAAATAGATGTCCTTATTGAAGTCCTGGATATGAAACAGCTATATAAAGAATGAAGTTTTACAACTTGCTATTTATGTGTGTATGTGCGTGTGTGTATATACAAAACTCAAGAAGAATGTATAGCTCACAAAAAGTGAAATTATAAAATGTTCATAAAGTCTAACAGATCTGAGAGGAGAAAATCTCTTTCCTACTAAATTGCTTGAATTTGGGTATTTTTTTACTCTATCTTATCTATTAAATAAGGATTACCTCTACATTGAGACAGGGTAAAGACGAGAACCAATGCCTCTAATATCCTGCATAATGCTTGCTACTATTAAGTGACCAACACTTGCTTGGTAGTTAGTATATTTAATGAACTTTAGGAGCATGAGCAAGAAATGCAGTCTTGAAGATCAAAATAACTTTTAGGTAACTCCTGGTTTTCTCTGTCGGTAAATCACACACATGATTAATTGCTTTTTTCTGTTGCCTAAATGATGACCGAGCACTTAGTATCACCAGGTACTATCCTGGGTGCACTGTGGATAAAGTGATGATTAAGATGTGGCTACTATTTTCAAGGAGCTCTCAGTTTAGTAAGAGATCTTAAAGATTTTAAGCAACCGGCATGAAATTGATTGGTTTGGCCAAGAAAAGGCAGGCAAAGCCAGCTGCCAGGAGACTTCAACAAGCATCAGCAGCTCAGTGAAGCCACCCAGTGAAACAGATTTATCTCAGACTCACAGATAATGCCAAATTATGTGTAATAGCTCACATTTTTAAAAATTATTATTTCAAATGGAGAGACTTTAGATGCTAAAAAACAGAATACTATCTCAAGCATTTCCACAAAGAGGAAAAAGGAAGATTATGTACAAATTAAATGATAGTTTCATGCCAAATTTAATGATATCCCAGCTGAATGTGTCTGGGTTATATAAAGCACTTAGTCAAAATATATGAACTTATAATAGTGGGATAAGACCACTATATCTGTCTAGTGAAACTCCACATCGGTCTCACTCATCAATCTGCCCATTCACTCTTCTGCTGATCAATCAAGCTTTTTAATTATTTATATGTAGTGACGCATTCTATTTAGTTAAATATACAAATTTATAGACAGTTACCACATAAAGTATATGAAATTAGAATACACTGAAATCATTGATAGTAATTATAGAAAAAACTATCTCAGCAAATTAAGAAAATGTCAAAATTTTAGAAACATTCATAATAATCTTTATAATAATCTTTATAAGCATGAATTAAAATTTTTCTAAAGATACATAGCCATAATTTAACACTGATGACTTAACAGTATGCCAAGTTTTACTACTCTATCTGCTAATATTTATAGGGCATCCATGTTTACAAATATCACCTATTTGTGAAAGTTAAAAGACATTGCTCACTCTATTACAAATAAAAAACTATTGAAATGAGTTTCAAAGAGAAATCTATCAGAGAAATTAGATATAAAGGAATAATCCGCCATTCTCTATATCGATCAACCGAATATACACTTAATTGGGAGATGAGTTTATCTTCTTGGGAAGTACTTAAAAAGATTCTAAATGTGGATTTCACATGTAATACTGGTATTTATATTACCATTTACTATAATTTTTAGAATACTGGATGAAGTTTTAAAAGTTTATATATATTTTTTCAGATAATAATTCTCTGCTATTAGTAGTTTCATATTTATTATTTTGTTTTGTTATTTCTTATTGGATTGGTGGGCATTAGCTATTTTCTATATATTTGTGTGTATCTTCCAGTTGTAGTAGCCTAAAGGCTACTTTCTGTGTTGAATGGAAACAAAAATCAGCGTATGTGTTATGTAAAGTATCAACCAGGTGTGGAGTGCCAGCAGTTTGCCAAACACACTGGTACTGGGTATTTTATAGGTATCATTGAAGCCTTAAAAATCTCTATATTTTGAGCATCATTACCCTTACTGATGGAAGAAAAAGCTGTTTTAAGACTAGTTCTCTAGCCCCATTTTTCTAGCTTAGGTGGCTTAGGAGAATTTGAACCCAGGACTTCCCAATACAGTAGTTTTCCCAACTGTCAGTAAACAACTTACTACTTTCAGGAAGTTAGTTCAACCACGTGTCACCAGGACTCTTACAGCTTAACAATGTACTTAAATCAAGCCCCGGTTTTCATGTCCTGAATTGTATTTCAAAGAGAACTTCACTTCTGTAAATAGAAAAGTGATATCACTTGCCAAAAATTTATGACTAATTAGATAAATGTTGTTCACCTTACTCCTAAGATCCTTCCACAAACCGCTAAGGGTAAAGTTGGACCACTTGGAAGGCAGCTATGCTTACCACTATACCACCAACGCCCGCCGAGTTGGACCACTTGGAGTAGCATTCTTCTTCTTACCCATATGATCTTATTGTCAGTTGCTAATATGGGACTGGTAACCCACAGATATCCTCATCTTAGCGCCAACTCTGTCCTTCCAGGTTATTTAGACCAAAGCTGTTGGAGTTATGCTTGCCTCCTTTCTTCCTCTCACACCTTTACATCTGATCCATCAGCATTTTCAAAAAAACATATGCCTTCAAAATCCATCAGAATCTGCCCACTTTTTACCATGTTCATTGCTACCCTGGTTCCATCATATCCTACCTAGATTACTTAAAATGCCTCCTGAATGGATTTCTTCCTTCCCCCTATACCTTCTCTACGAAATAAGCCTCTTATAGCTATATTAATGTTTAATATCATGAAATATTTCATTATGTAGATTAATAATGTTTACTTTTTTCTGAAATATTGTATAACTGGTATAACTTCCTAATTATTTCAAATATTTTATTTACTTTGCCTGTTTCTTCCTAAAGGAGACAGGCATTATTTTTTTTTATTTGATCATGAAAAGATGAAAGAACCTCTCATATGACTTGATAGGTTTGTTTAAAAAAATGGGGGGGGTGCTCAGGCAAGAATTGCTACTAATAATTGCATGTTCTTAAACACTGACTCATGATTTTGATGATTTACTAAGTCAATAGATTGGACATTTGACATTTCTTTCCTCACTTAACATCTCACATATAAAATATTCACCTGAATCTTATCTAGAGTGCACATATGGTTTTGAACCCAAAAGAATACACTAAAACAATAAGAGAAAAGGATGCATTAGTTTTGACTAGAGTTTAGCTCTTCAAGGATACTCTTCAAGTATCCTTTGTCCTTCGGAAATAAAGGCCCATGAGTTCCTAATCTATATATTTTGTTGAGATCCGTTTTTAAAAGGATGTCATATGTAGCCCAAGATATGAGCTTGAAAGTTGATATGAGTGGTGCTTTGTGACAGAACCACAGATGTTCAGTACATGATATATTTATTTTTTACCCCAGTGGCCCTTATAAAAAGGGCCAGAAGATCGGCTTATAACAAGTCAACTAATGACATGATATAGAGGCCCCTGGTTCAGTGGCTGTTATCACAGCTGTGTCCCATTACATATTAGATACCTAGAACATGCTAGCATTCCGAATGGCATTTATCTTTTGAATTTCAAACATTCCTGCCATAAATAAGGATTTTCTGCTTTTCAAAAATGTTTCACAGTTTAGTCTAGGGAACACTGAAAGGTTGCTTTTACTTAATGAGATTCCCCCTTCAAGGATTCCTAGAGCTAAGATGAGCATTTTCTGAGTGCTCAGCTCCACAGACCTGCACCGCTCTCCTCTCTGACTCTTCCTTGCTATTCCCTTAGCCTGGAGAGGTGATAATAACTTGAATTTCACAAACCAAGCAGTGAGAGTTGCCTGTGATCATGATTTAATAATTCTCTCTTTGTTACTTCTTCCAATGCGAGGTAACGGAGTCTATCATGGAATGATGACCTACACTAGTGCTATGGGAAAAGCACGATTTGTATATGTATTTAATATGTACATATTAGTACATATGTAGTTAATGCTGTGCCTTAAATATATCCCAAGTGAAAGTATGAAGAATGATGGCCACTCCCGCCCTCCTCAAGGACCTGATTATAATATGAAAGAGCTAAAGACTCCTTCACTGAAAACCCAATACTGTAGTTTGAAACCTTAAGGAAGGCTATGTGAGATGACCCCATGCCAGAAATAATAACCACTATTATTTCTCTCAAAAATAAGTATATTGGCCCATCTCGTCTTTTCCAAAGTGGAACTCGCTGCCATTAATCAAGTGTGTGTTTGTTTCTTTTGGAGATGTCTATGTCTCATGTCTTGAGAAATAAACCATCTGAAGACAAAAATTCATTATGTGTATCTGTGATTCAGGGAGAAACGCAATCATTTTCCTTTTGTTCTCCAAATACTCGTTGGATTGGTGGGAGATTAGCCTGCATAGTTATTGTGAGAGTAGCAACTGCTGCTTGGGAGTGAGCTTTGCTCCACCTAGATGTTCAGAAAGCAGCTGCCTTCATACAGCAGTTGGTGCCAGGCAGCTGCTGTCATTGTCAATACTTCTTTATAGGGTCTCTCATCCTAACTGTAGTCACCTGCACCCAGATTCCAGTTTTTGTGTGTGTTTTGTTATTGATTGATCAATTGATGTTTTAGTCTCAAAGGCTACAACCAGAAAGCTTTCTATAACCACTGTAATGAGCAATGCAGAAAGTGGAGCAGAAAGACATTTTCCTTGTGTTAAGAGTGTGCTCCTGTGTTTTGGTGTTGGGAAGTGGGGCAAGGGGGAACGTGCTTAACATATGTGACCGAGTGTTTATGAAAAGCACCAGACTGACAGGTGGCAGGATGCACACAACATGGGGGGAAATGTCAGAGGAGCTTGAGTCATCAGCTCTTGTCCTGTAAAAAAGAATCACCAACACAATGTGAACCAAAAATATGCCAGATGAATGAGGTTTTGTATTTGCTCACAGTTAAAAGGAAATGTTCTTATTTACCAGGGTTATATTTGTTAACTCAAGTTAAGAGTTTAGTCTAGCCCATTCAACCTCCATTTTCCTCCTAGAATTTTATGAAAGAGGATTTATACAAGCCCAGCTTGTGAAATTCGTAAGATGGTTGACTATGGCACCAAAGACAATAATTCTATCAATTAATATTAAATAAAGCTTTGTATCTTTTTCTTTATCTTTTTTTTTACATAGCTTTTGGTTTTATAAGTATTTTTTGGAAAGCATTTATTGAATATATCAGTGTATATATAAAGTATGTGTGTATATATGTGTATGTGTATGTGTGTGTGCTCGCACACGTGTGTGGAGAGAGAGAGAGAGAGAGAAAGGAGAGATTTATTTTAAGGAACTGGTTCATGTGATTGTGAGGGATGGCAGTTCCAGACTCTACAGGACAGTCTGGCAGGCTGGAGACTCAGGGAAGAATAGTGTTGTAGCTGAGTCTAAAGGCATTCTGGAGCAGAATTCCCTTTTCCATGGGAAAGACTTCAGCCTTTTTCTGTTAAGGTCTTCAGGTGATTATATGAGTCCCAGCCACACTGAGGAGTTCAATCTGCTTACTCAAAGTCTACTGATTTAAATGTTAATCTCATCTGAAAAACACCTTCATGGTGACATCTAGACTGGTATTTGATGAAATACCAGGGTACTGTGGCTTAGCCAAGTTGACACATAAAAAAAATTAACCATTACATTACATTACGGTTCCCATGGCAATAGAGTACGAGTGTGTGTGTGTGTGTGTGTGTGTGTGTGTGTGTGCGTGCGCGCACATATTTCCGTGTGATTGCAGTCTCTCTTTTGAGTGAGTTTCTAGACTACATATTTAAGGGAAAGGCCAGGACAAGTTGTTCCACAGACAATAATAATCTTTGGATTTCACCCACTGACCATATTGATACTCTCTTTCTGTGAGTCTTGATAATTCTTTGGTATTTTTTTCTTAGGTTTTCTTTGGAATACAATGGTTACTGCATCAGAGAATATACTCCCCCTGATCCTATCCAAAATATACTAAGTTTCAAGACCTCCTTTGGGTGACCACTTATCCATAGCAATGTAATTGGTACAACGACACACAATATAGTGTTTTTTATTGATAAATATTTTCATGCCCACAATATACTTTTGGAGATCATTTTCTTTCTTTCTCTTTTTTTTAAAGATTGTATTTATTTATCTGAGAGAAAGAGCACACATGAGTAAGGGGGATGGGCAGAGGGAGAAACAGACTTCCCACTGAGCAGGGAGCCAGACATGGGGCTTGATCCCGGGACCCTGGGATCATGACCTGAGCTGAAGGCAGATGTTTAACCGACTGAGCCACCCAGGCACCCCTTCAAGAACACTTTCAAAAGTACCTCCTCTACACAGAATTCTAGAAATAGTACCAGATTTGATGAGACAGCTTTTACCATACTTCTTCCTCTTTTCTGTTTTTAAGGTACATCCCTAAATTTAGGACAGTGTTGTGACTATCAATAGCATCATTCACAGGGCTTGTTTATCATCTTTTGGGTGGGGCTATCTATGCAAACCCTCAGCTCAGTAATTTTTAAACATGGAATTACTTTAATAAGTCACTCAAAGGCTTTTCAGTACCTTAATGTATACCAACTTCAAGTCAATCCTACAGATTTAATGGCTCAGAAAATAAAAGTGGCTCTCTGACAATGTATATTTAAAACACTCTATAGCCAAGTCTGGTCAGCAAGCACTTGGAAATGCTTGGGAGAAAGTTTTCCCCAATTTTAAAGTTGCAGATTGACAGAAAATCTACAGCCCTTTCACACTTGATGTCTTCGCTCAGTTTGAGCTTCGATTAACTGCCTGGCCTACGGCCATATTGAATTTGTAGAAATAGAAGATGGGAAGTGCCCATTGAAAATTAGGTTTAAGTTTATTAATATTACGTTGGCTTCAAAGGACAATGGTTATTTTTCTAAACTTCATACAAATTTTAAAGATTGTCATTATCTTATCAGTATTTTCTGAATCCATTTAAATCTAAATGATTTTGACATCCATTTGTATTTGATTTCCTCCCAAATTTGTTATAGAGTAAAGCTAAGTCAATCAGTGTAATACACAGACCTTACCCAAAGTATGCATTACCTAGTGTTCAGTTACTTTTTTCTTCTACATTTTTATCACTCTTTGTTGCTTTTAAAGTTTTTTAAATTTGTTTTGTAAGGTGATCGTGCTGTTATAATAATGAAATGTTTCATTATTCAATTTAATTCCAAAGATATTTATTGACTACTCTCTACAACCAACCTTGTGCTATGTATTGTGGGGGGATATAATGATAATTAATACATGCTTGTTCCCCTCAAGGAATTTATAATTACCTCAACACTTAATCAACAAAGTATACTTTTTGCAATCAAAATATATCAGAATAAAGAAAAGAGGTGATTATTTCCAGTTGGGAAATCAAGAAAGATTTTATGGAAGAGGTGGGTTTTTGAGGTAGCAATGAGAGATAAATAAGGATTTGATCGGTGCAAAAGGGAACAAGAGCATTATAGACTAGGAAAAGCAGAGAGGCTTGGGAGGTAATTGTCCCTTCCAGAGAATCCATTCAGGTGAAGCATAGGAAAGGGAAACACTGAATGAGGGATGTGGATGGGAAAAGTGCTTTGAGGTCTGCCCTCCTCCAGTGGTATTCAGCTGGACTGAAGCAGACATACACTAACTAACCAATATTTCCAAACAGATTTAGTCAAGAATTTAAGTGACATAAACGGGCTCAGGCACAAGAGCAGATACAGCATATATTGGCTTTCCTCTACACTCTGACTTCCGGGATTCCTACATGGCAACAGTTCCTTAATACTCAGTTCTGTATTAGGCATTCTGAAAAAGAACCACAAAGAATTGCTCTTTGCTATAGGGGAAAATTTGTAAATATGGAGCCCGTTTGTTTCCTGAGCCAATGGAGCAACAACATTAACAATAGACAGAAAAGAACAGGGATTGAAACAGAGTCAGTGACTCAGTTTCCTTGAATAACATATCTGTCTTCTACTTTTCTTTGGTGTAGAAAACCCATCTCTCTGCAGAGCCTATGCAACTTCTTGCATGTCAAGCACGCATAGGACTTTTTTTTTCCTTTTATATCTAACAGTGCTTCTGTATGTTATAGATGATCTAGGACAGGATGGACACAAAGGAACTATTCTACAGAAGAGTGACATGATCTGACCTGTGATTTAGGGATGTAAGTAAAGCGGCAAGGGAGACCAGTTAACAAACTAACAATAACCCAAGTGGGAGATGGTAAGGTCTGAACTAAGCCTGAGGAAATTAAGGAGATGAACTTTCAGAGATGAAAACCAAGATGTACAAAGTAACTAGGTGTGCATTAAAGAGCATGGCAGAGTTCTAGCTCACTCAAATACGAAAATGATATAAGCAAGATGAAATAAAGGACAAAGAGGAAGATTGCATAAGATAATATAGAGCATTTTGAAATTGAGGAGAATAAGGCAAAATGCAGGTTCATCCAAATGATCATACAAAGTAAGCAGTTGACAAAGTCTGATTCTTGGGAGAGAACTTAAATATGAGTTGTATAGTTGGGAATCATAAGGGTTGAAGAGAGAAGGAATGGATATATAGTATAGGATTTAAAAAAAAAAATGGGCTCAAAATAAGATCTTGGGAACAGCAACCAATAGCTAATGAGCATAGGAGAAGAAGCTGACTGCGGTACCAAAGCTCAGCCTGCTTCTAAGAAATAACCATGTGTGAAGTTATTTATGAAGTTTTATTTTCTTGCCGTCTCTTCTTTTAGTCCTCTTCAAGAAATATAAGCTTTATGATGGCAGGGGATTTTTGTCCACTCTGTACATTGATCTATTATTGATGTATTTCCTCAGTGGTTGGAATAGAATGGATATCAAATGTCTAACAAGTGGATATATAGTCACATGTGTCCTTTGATGCCACCAGCACAAGCTCTCACATATTTCTGTGACATCTTTTGTCTTCACAGGTATCTCTAACTCTGGGTTGTCATCATGATCTCTCACTTGGACTATTACAGTAGCCACTGGTCTGGAGTTGTTTCTCCGCTTCATTTGTTTTACAGAATGCCTCAAGTCCCAGTGCTTTACTATCACTTGCAAAGCCCTCCGTGACCTGCTCCATGCTTACTTGCCTTTTAATAGCTTTCCACTTTACGCTCCATGAATACAATTCCTTGTACTCTTCATAAACTCTCTACAGTTTCACGCCATTTTAACCATTTTAACTTCTACCACCTACAAGAAATTCTGCTATTTCCTTCCATGCCTGCTCATTTCTCATCTCTCAAAAATTAGTTCATGAGTCACCTTTCATAAGAAGTTTTCCATTTCCCCCTGAGAGTAAGCAAGCTCCTCTCACTTCCTTGTAGGAATCTGTTCACAGCTCTATCACTTGCTTTTAGCCAGTGTTGTGACTCCCCAAAGGCAGGTACCCCGTCTTATCCATGTATACTGAAGTATGATGAAATCACGACAAGACTTATCTTATTGAATGCAGGTTTGATCAGGTCACTCACCTCCTCTAAAAGCTTTAATAGTTCCCTATCATTCACAGGAAACAAAACAAGCCAAAACAAAACTTCTTAGTCTGGAAGGTAAGACATTTCACAAGACATTTCACAAGAGGGGTTTATGCAAACGTCAACCATAATCTTCTTTACTCCTTGTTACAAAGTGAATTTAAAATTTTCTTGTTCTATGGGCACCCTGGTGGCTCAGTCTGTTAAGCGCTGGCTCTTGGTTTTGGCTCAGGTTGTGATCTCAGGATGGAACCTCACACCACGCTCCGAGCTCAGTGGGGAGCCTGCTTGAAGACTCTCTCTCTCCCCTTGTCCTTCCTCCCCACTCATGTGCTCTCTCTCTGTAAAATAAGTAAATCTTCACAAAACGAAACAAAACAACAACAAAAAACTCTTTCTTATTCTCCAACAAGTCTGGCAAATTTGGTAACCTTCACCTAAAATATACTTCTTTAACACTTATGTGTCCAAATGTCTTCCATTCTGAAAAGCCCATAGCAAACGCCAGCTCCTCCACTATTTTTTTCTCTAATTTTTCTCAGCCGGAAGTCATTGTGCTTTCATCTGACCTTCCAGAGCACTGCATTATGAGTTAGCAGTATCTCTTCTGGTGCTTTCCTATTTTAATTTTCATTAGAATGATATTTTATATGCATTTAATCTTCCCTACTGTACTCTAAGATCCTGAGGGCACAATCCAGGCATGGCCCACATTTGTCTTCCTCACTGGCTTCCTTGGTCCTTATCCAAATAGGCCCTTCTGAATAGTTTTTAAGCGAAAGGGATGTAAGAAAAAGGAAAGGATGCACACAGGATTCAAATACTAGTGGTTTCACAGAATTAGATCAGAATATAAAGCTACAGTAGTTGGTAGCTGGGGAAGTATTTTATTATTCGAGACAATTCAGAGTGAAATTTTGAAACAGAAGTTGGATTGCAATGTTTAAGTACATGCGATGTGGCAGGCATTGTGCTAATCATGTTCTGCATATCATCTAATACTCATTTTATTCGGAATAACAGCCCATAAGGTGGAAATGATTGTCCTCCCCATATTTCAGTGGAAGAAACTGAGGCAAAGATATGAAGTAACATGCTGAAGGTCACTTAGAGGTTGCTGAATCATGATCTGAATTCAAGTAATCTGATAGCAGCACCTGAATCCTCTCCCCCCCGCCCGCCCAAACATTCACTTATTTATTTATTTATTGAGAGAGAAAGAGTGGTGAAGGAGGGGCAGAGGGAGAGAAAGAAGCTTGATCAGACTCTGTGCTGAGGGCAAAGCCTCATGCTGGTCTCCACACAGAGTTCCACGTGGAGCTCCATCTCATGACCCCAAGGTCGTGACCTGAGCCAAAACCGAGAGTTGGTGGCTTATTTGACTCTGCCACCCAGGTGCCCCAGCAGTACCTGAATTCTTAACCATCACTCTCTCTTCTATGGAAGTATGCCACAGAAAAGAAAATAGCATTAATTAATACCGACAGGATAGGCACGGCTTTCAAGGACGTAAGGAATGATATGTAAGAAAGAATAGAACTAAGCCATAGACAAGAATAGGAAAACCTGCTTCATCAACCCTAGGAGAAAAGGAGGAAAATATGGGAGAATCTAGAAAGTCACTTTGCCTGAAATAGACATTGTTTGAACAGAACTGAATTGAACTGAACTGAACTGGAGAAGGATTGAGAAGTTACTGAACTAAAAGGTAAAAATGTAACATGCCCTCTCAAACTGGTACCTTTGCTTTCTATCTTCTTTGTGCACCTAGACTAAATATCTGCAGCTCACTAGGGGGTATCAACTAAGAAAATAAAGGAACTACCAAGGAATTGAGGAAGTCAATATGGAACTAGTGTTAAACTATATGAAAACTCTTAAACTATATGAAAATAAATATTTCAAGGTGCTCAGGTTCTTTGTAAATTATTTTTTGTATGGCCCACTTTTGCAAAAACTTCATATTAGTTCACATATATATTTTTAAATTTCAGGGTTCCTTTTTTTTTTTGGTTGATGATTTTGAGAAGTTTTGATTCATATTAAAGGCCACAGTTTACCTAATATTTTACTTACCCATATTTAAACAAAACTATCTTCTGTCTGTTCTCATGTCTTAAATTTCCATGAAAGATTAGCTTCTCTACTCATTTAATGAACATGCACTTAACTATCTTTCTTTACCTTGTATTCATTATACAGGAACCTTTTTTAATGCTAGGTCCACTTCTACTGTGTATAATAGGGAACTAAGAAGATACATAAGAGGGAAGGAAGAATGGGGCTGGTATGTTAATATCCCCTATCAAGGAGATGGATGGAGTCTCCTAAGTACCGTCAGTCAGGGTCTTCTCTAATTTAGTGACATGCAGCCATCTGGTCTAACACATTCAGAATTAGTAAGGAAAACTTGATGGGGAAGTTGTTCTCCTTTATATTCCTCTACTTAGTTTATTGTATGAAACAGAGTAATATGAAAGGGAAAAAAAAGAAAAGACCAGAAAAACATGAAGCAATTTTCAAAACTGGAAATGAAATTTTTATATCCTGGTCAACTTTGATCACCTATGCAGAAAAGAAACATAGTTTCTAATTAATCAATACTTAAAGAGTTACTAGAGTGTGCCTGGGGGTGGACTACAGGATCAAGTCCAAGTCCATTGTTTCTATGGGGCAATTCTTCAGGATTGACTTTTAGCTTAGGAAGTTATCTGAAAGCTTTGTTCACTTCCAAAAATGTAAGAACTTAAGACACAGAGAAAGCAGGGAAGAAAAATGTTACTGTATATTTTTTCATAACCAATAATCCATCTGGTCTGAGATATTCAAATCAAATTTGGATTGACATTTGCCCAACTTAGAATGAAAGAATGACCCATCTGATTTCTTAGAATCAGTCAGCCCCTGTGGACTCTGCGGATAAGAAAACAGGAGGTATTGAGAGAAGACTCTGAGACAACTCATGGTCTCACAAGTTGTGACCTAAAACTTGACAAGGCCTAAGATAGTTTTGGGCCTGATGGTTTTATAGTATGATGGAGCATATTGATTATTTCTGATAGTTCCTTGTCACCATCATGCTTCAGGTCAGGCTTCTGTATTCCTCAACATTTTTTTTTTTAATAAAAAACCCAAAACCACACATAGATTTTTACCAGCATAGACTTTTTTATTTTTTTCTAATTGTAAAAAGCTGATTCATTGGCATGTGTGCCACTCCCAGGAATGCTCTTAACCACTTCATCAAACTTGGCACTGTCTAAATGTTGGTTTTGATTGCCAACTGCCAATAGAGAAGGGAAATCACAAAAAGAGAAAATTAACAAGTGTGCACAGTTCCAAAATTTATTCTACAAATGTGTTTTAAATCAAATGAATCATCCTTTGGCACAAGCTACTCACTTTATAGTCATTCATTTGAACAGCTTAGTCTCTGTCTCCTCAAGACTGTGGTTAGCATTATTCTTGATGAATGAGACAGTTACCTTAAATCATAAATAAAACAAATGGAATAACTTAGCATCTGACTCTTAACAAAAGGTATGTTATCTCACTTTGCACTGGTAATATATTTTAAAGGGCAGTATGCCGAAAATCCATTTAAACCACAAAAAGAACCAAGGATGAATCTGCATAGAACTGCTGCATGAAGAAAGTAATTTGCTCAAACAAATAAATGCATCTTGATTAAGAAAATATGTGGTCCTCCCAAATACTCTATCACTTTGTTTTTCTAGTCTTTTTGTTCCATAAAAGTGGTTTCAATTCCTTTCTTTTCCATTGAAATATAGATAACATACAATGTTACATTAGTTTCAGGTGTATAGCATAGAGATTGACATTTATGTACATTATGAAATACTTACCATGATAAGTCTAGTTACCATCTGTCACCATACACAGTTATTATTATTCCATTAGTATAATATTCCCTATGCTTTGTTTCTATATTCCCATGACTTATTTACTTGATAACTGAAAGTTTATACCTCTTAATCCTCTTCACCTATTTCACCCATCTCTTCACCCCCCTTCTCTCTGGCAACCATCAGTGTGGTCTCTGTATTTATGAGTATTTATGAGTGTGTTTTGTTTGTCTTGTTTTTCCTCTTGGAACTTTTTAATTTGATTAAAGGTCTCTGGCACTAATAGAATTCATGCTGTACAGTGTTCATATTTATTCTTTTTTTAAATTATTTTTTAAGGGCAGAAGGACAGAGGGAGAGGAACAGAGAAACTTTTTTAATTTTTTTATTTTTTATAAACATATAATGTAACCCCACCATCCTCTCCCAACACCCCTACCCACTACCCCCCTCAGTTTGTTTTATGACATTAAGAGTCTCTTTTGGTTTATCTCCCTCCTGATCCCATCTTGTTTCATTTATTCTTTTCCTACCCCCCTTAACCTCCACCCCCGTTGCATCTCCACTTCCTCATATCAGGGAGATCATATGATAGTTGTCTTTCTCCGATTGACTTATTTCGCTAAGCATAATACCCTCTAGTTCCATCCATGTCATCGCAAATGGCAAGATTTCATTTCTTTTGATGACTGCATAGTATTCCATTGTATGTATATATATATATATATATATATATATATATATATATATATATATATATAACAAATTCTTTATCCATTCATCTGTTGATGGACATCTAGGTTCTTTCCATAACTTGGCTATTGTGGAAATTGCTGCTATAAACATTCGGGTGCACGTGCCCCTTTGGATCACTATGTTTGTATCTTTAGGGTAAATACCCAGTAGTGCAATTGCTGGGTCATAAGGTAGCTCTATTTTCAACTTTTTGAGGAACCTCCATGCTGTTTTCCAGAGTGGTTGCACCAGCTTGCATTCCCACCAACAGTGTAGAAGGGTTCCCCTTTCTCCACATCCTCACCAGCATCTGTCATTTCCTGAGTTGTTCATTTTAGCCAATCTGACTGGTGTGAAGTGGTATCTCATTGTGGTTTTGATTTATATTTCCCTGATGCCGAGTGATGTGGAGCACTTTTTCATGTGTCTGTTGGCCATCTGGATGTCTTCTTTGCAGAAATGTCTGTTCATGTCCTCTGCCCATTACTTGATTGGATTATTTGTTCTTTGGGTGTTGAGTTTGCTAAGCTCTTTATAGATTTTGGATACTAGCCCTTTATCTGATATGTCGTTTGCAAATATCTTCTCCCATTCTGTCAGTTGTCTTTTGGTTTTGTTAACAGAGTGAATCTTAAGCAGGCTTCACACCTATTATGGAGCCTGATGCTGGACTTGATCTAACAACCATGAGATTATGGTCTAAGCTGAAATCAAGAGTCAGAGCTTAACTGACTGAGCCATCCGGAGGCCCCTCATATTTATTCCTGAAATAATTTTTATTTATTTATTTATTTGACAGACAGAGATCACAAGTAAGCAGAGAGGCAGGCAGGGGGAGGGGAGCAGGCTCCCCACTAAGCAGAAAGCCTGATGTAGGGCTTGATCCCAGGACCCTGAGATCATGACCTGAGCCAAAGGCAGAGGCTTTAACCCACTGAGCCAACCAGACAACCCCCTGAAGTAATTTTTTAAATTAATTTCACATCTTTGCAAGGGTAAAGACTTATAAAAGGGTAAAGACTTTTTATAAAGTTTTATAAGACTTACATAAGTATGTAAATATTAACCTAAGAGATAAACTGAGCTTTTTATTCATCTCCTTTGATCTTATTTTTAAAGAAAACATATTGTTCATTTGTAATTTCTTCAAAACCATTTTCTTAAGACTGATCCTCAGGCAAGATAAAATTTAATACAATGTATAATATTTTCCTCATTTTATGTAGGCTACCTACATAAGCCCCTATGTATAGCACATCTCTTTCTAACATCTGCCTTACCTCATAAAATAATATTTTGGGAGTAATTGCTGTGAAGTGGCAATGTGGGAACTGAAGAAATAAGAAATAGGAAATTTCTGGATAGGCCCACTAATTTCAAATCCTACATGACAGATGTCTCTTTGGTGAAGTCTTCTAGACAGTGGAATACCAGGATATCACCATCACTGTGAATGAGTCTCTCCCAAAGGGGACTTGCTTATTGGCCTCTTTGTCTGATTTCTACTGGACTTAATTCTCACTCTCCATGTGAATCAGCAGGAAGGATTTATTTAGAGATCTATATTAGCTCCCTTTCAATCCTATTCCAGCCTTCCATTTATGGGCTTCTATAACATGTTACCCCAACATAGAATTAAATTGCGTTCTGTAAAGCTTTGGATGTTGTAGGATGATAAAAGTGTTATTCTGTGGTTTTATTCAATGTAGGTATAAGAAGTTAACTTTAAGATGGAGCCATTTGTCCAACTACTATGGTATATGTAGTATGTACAGTACAATATATAGTAATTATCAAGAGTTTATTAAGACAACAGAAAGATCTGTTCAAAATGAGTTTCCAAACCAAAAGCTAAAATATGTAGTTATTTTTTTATTGCTTGGGAATTGGCAACTAAGATCACAAAATAGTACAAAAATGTACTAAGTATACCACATTGAAAATAAAATTTCAAAATTTGGGGCCAGATATATCTGGAGGATTTTCTAAGTGGCTCGAAATGGGTCCCCACGGTTCCCTTGAAAAAGTCATGAGTAGCAACAGAAAGCTAGCACACAATTCTAAAAGCAGGTATCAGTCAAGAAAACAATGGAACTCAACAAATACAGTGCAGTTGTGTGAACTTTTTCATTTTTCCACAACCTCTCCAACCGTGTTCCAACACCAGAAAAGAGAAAGAAGGAATAGGTGTGCCAACCTTTATCTCTCAAACTCAAAAATTGTTCATTTTATATTGTGTATACTGGGTATTAATAACTGAAAATAAGAGAAAGCTATGAGATATTCCAGCAATGTCATCAGAGAATAGGAAAGCAGTGTCAACAGATCAGGGAACTCTGTTCTGTTTTCCACTTAAAACATTTTTTTCTATAGATTTGGTATGCATTGTGATGTCTGCTTCTTGTTTAAGGGCCCATTGTCATGATACATTTTGGTATTTGCTTGGGAATCCCCAAGAATGGCCAAGTAATGAAACACCTCTGCTTCTCTAACCTGACAATGCTGCATTCTGAGCATAGGAGAAGAGGATAGAAATTTTTAAAAGCTAACCATTTGTTTCAGAAGAGTCACTCCTACTTAGAGTAGATAGAAAAACAGAGTCCTCACTGAATGAAAGGGATGCCACTAATCTTCCAAGCAGTATCACAAATATCACAAATAATTTCATCCCACTATAGCAACCATAGTCCTGTTACTCAAATAATTTCTAATATGACATATATTACCATTTATAACTCTCAAGAGTGAGTTCGAGACATTAACAACACTGGAGTAGGATTATATGTGTGTGTATGTTAGCTCTGTGTAATTGTGCACTTGTTTGTATGTCTGTATTTGGTTTCCTTCAACTCAGACCCAATAGGGATTAAAACTTCCTAATGACAGAATCAGCCATTATCTAGAGCAAACGTAAATTGTTTAAGTTTCTTAAAAATCTACACAGAGTTCAAGACAGACTTGGCTGTCATCAGTATCCCAGAAATTCTTCATAGACCCGAGGTGTCTTAGTTTGTATTCTTCTAGAAGTAGATGTTGAAATAAGAATTTGAATACAAGTTTTCTGAGGAGAGATTATGCCAGGAGACACAGGTAGGAGAGTATGAAAATGGAACGGGGAAATGAAGGCAACCGCTTTATGGGCAGGCAATTATGGGACGCTTTATGGGAAACTGGAAATTAATTCTGCTACTGAACAGGGAGAGTTGGTGTAGAATATTTGCTTGAGAATTATCCCTCCCAAATGAAGAGAAAGCTTGGGTAATCATACATCAACTCCCCAACCATCCTTGACTGAGAGCTGTTTCAGGGATGAAAGGTAAATTGAAGGAATATTAATTCTTAGAACGTCCAGCCTGACGTGTTTGGCAGAGCTGACTCTGATGCTCAAAGGAAGCCCTCCCAAGTAGAGTAAGATGCTGACAGCTTGAAATAGAAAAGTTACAGTACATTTATAAATTCCAAAGGGATTTTGTTGGGACACCAACAAAATACACATTAGGTATCCTGGATGGGTTGGAATACTTCAAACCAGTTAGTGTTTAACTAAGATAATAGGTTCCATATGCATTTAGGAGAACATGGGGTATCAGTAATTTGTAAAGAAATCCAACTCTAGTGATGCAAATGTTTTCGATCTCCATAAAGGGGGGCTACACATCTGCTTTTTACATTGTTTACCCATTGTACCTTCCACAGTGCCTGGCATGTAATAGAAACACAAACTCTTTAATATTCTTTACTAAGGAATTAGTCAAAGATATACAAAGAATATGCAGAAAGGAACGTGCACAGAAATATTCTTTATATTATTAATTTAGAAAGGACCTTAGAGTGATAATAAAGAGAGCTATAAGACTAGTTAGTATGGTTGCTTTATTAAATGAAATACAAATTATATTGTCTCAAGTGTCTTTCCAGAGAACTACCTCAGTACTTCTTTAGTCTTATTCCAGTAGGATAGTAGGAAAGAAGAGTATGGGTTAAATCCCAGTCATTAACTTTTTTTACTTAAAAAAATTACCATTTATATTTTTCTCTTCTTTAAAATAGAAACATATTATCTTAATATTTGTATTGCAAAAGATATTGGCAGGTATGAATGGAGGGATTCAAATGAGAGAAGGATGTGAAAGCAAAATGGGAGCACCACCATTTGCTGACTGTTGTTTTAGCTGAGTTTCTTAATATTTTAATTCTGGGTTTCCTGTTTGTGGAATCAGAAAAAATAATTCTCATTTCTTAAGATAGCTGTTAGAATTAAATAAAAGAATGTGGGAGTCTAATATATAAAATGATCAGTAACTTAGTTTACACAAGAGATTAGATAGATAGATACAAATATAGATATATATGTAAATGTTCACAGTAGTGCCTCCTTCTTATCTGTGGGGAATACATTTCAAGACCCCCAGGGAATGCCTGAAACCACAGATGCTACCAAACCCTAAATATGCTATTTTTCCTATGGATTTATACCTGTGTTAAAGTTTAATTTATAAATTAGGCACAGTTAGAGATTAATGATAACTAATAATAAAACTGAATGATTATGACATAATAATCATTATGTGAATGTGCTCTTTCCCTCTCTCATTCCTTTGTACTGTACTCATCCTTCTTATGACGATGATGAGAGATGATAAAATGCCTACCTCATGAGATGAAATGAGGTGAATGACATAAGCATTGCGACATAGCATTAGGCTCTTGCTATTGACAAAAAGTCAGAAGGAGGATCATCTGCTACTGGACTGTGGTTGACCAGAGGTAACTGAAACCCTGGAAAGCAAGACCACAGATAAGATACATATGTACATGGTACATACATATTTACGATAATAAATATTTTACGTATTTAAATATGGTATGTAGTGTATACACGCAAATATGTCTTCCTGTGCAGGATTTTTAAGATTATTATATTCAGATTTTACATTTCATCCACATTCTTTTTATAAATATCTAACTATGGGTATAGAATTTGTTCATCTGTATTGGGTTTCTGATGATTCCTAAAGATTAAAGAACTTGTGTTCAAATTTCATAAACTATTTGTTGTCATCATTTCTTATAATTTTATATTTATTTTTAAAATTAAAAATATAAACATAGTTTCCTCTACATTGCATATCTTCCACCTGTATTTGGATGAAACATGTGTTGATTTAAGATTTCAAAGTTACCAGCAAAGTTGACGACTAAGTATTCAGATGCCAATTTTGCAGCAGGCAGTCTTGGGATAGTTAGTCATCAATATTATTTGTTGTTTCCTTAAATGAACATTGGTAGTTAGCAATTTGTAGTCCATAAGGACCTTTTAATTTTTCTTCAAAAAGTGACTTTGACCATATGTTATTTTGTTAAATTATAGATGTTAACTGAATACATTCTTTGGTTGCATGTTTTCTCCCTACAATCACTTGATTGTTTCCTGTAAAACCCTGCTGACTTTTCATGGAATGTGTTGGAAAATTTTTTCTCAAGGTTTTTCTTTTGTGCCTGTAGTTCTTGTAGTCGCCTCCCTCATTGCAAATTTAACTGATACAGGTTTTAGAACAAAGACATAGGTTTGTTGTTGTTGTTCAAACCTTGTTTTATTTAGATTGATTATTTTCTGGTCTGATTTCATGATCCACCATTTCACTAGAAGCTAGTAGTACATTACCAAAAAAACTTCTCAATGTTTTTGTATACACTTTTTTTCCTGAGTTTATGAATGGAAAGAACACAGACATTATTTATCGATTATGTATAATTGCCTATGCTTTGGATGCTTTATATTGAACATTATATGTTAATGGAATATTCATTCCACATGTACTCATTTGCAAACTGTATACATTGTTTAGAATCCAACGTCTGGTCTTACAAGGTCTCTTGTTCCCCGATCCGCTTTCAGAGTATTAAACCAAACCATTATAGTCCCAAATCAATTTGACGGTCAGTTATTCCTAAGGTTAATAAAAAATAAAAGTACTATATGTTAACCATCCAGGAAAGCAAGATATACACATAGATCCATAAATACATATTTGAAAACCAATTGTGAGCCCCCTATAATGTAGCTGGGGTAGAAAAACCCCAGCTTTTTTTTGAGAATGGACTGCCAGACCTCTCAAACCTCAAGTTTGCTTTGCCTCTAGCATTTTTCCCTTATTTTGTTTTTTTTCTAGCTAGATCTAGGTGCGTTTTGAAGGAAATTTAACTTGAAAAGCATGTGTCTAAAGCTAAACCAGACTGTGTAATGTGAATAATAATGATTCTTGGCTTATTATTTTTCAATTCCAGAAGAAATCTGACAGACCAGGTCAGTAACAAGTAATATTGCCTATAAAATAGTTTCACGCATATATGATTTTTTTTTCAACAAACAAGCCTGAAAATTAGAAAAAAATTGGAACACAGCAGAAAAATTTTCAAAACCATTCAAAGCCATATAATTAACATAACCAGTAAACTATGTGTACTAATTTTTATTTCAGATTATTTATATATATATACATATATATGTATATATATAAAAACACACTTACACATAAACATGTAACTTTATTGGGGTGGGTTTTACACCTCATGAAATTTACCCTTTTCGAGTATACAATTCAATAATTTTTAGTGACTCTTCTGACTGATTCAACCATTGCCATAAATCAGTCTTAGGATATTTTCATCTCCTTAATAAGTAATGATAAGCCTATCATTGCCTTTTAAGCTCAAGTTTTAAAATATAAATTCTAATTTAAGAGTCTTCATATTGAATTTAATTTTTCATAAATTACACTCAACACAAAGTGACCTGAGTTCACAAATTTAGGAATGAATTTTAGAATTTTTCCACACTTAAGTAACACGAACTGTATTCCTTCCTGAAGTTTACCCAGAACTGTCTGAGAACTCTTGCTCTGTGTAGACTAAAGATAATTGCCTGTTAGCTATTGGGAATTAGAAATGCAGGAAACTAAATACACACGTTAAAGTGAAAGCCAAATTCTTAAAAGAAACAAGTATTACTATATATGTATCCACATAATTTTCTTTTTAGCTTTACTTATGCAATCCAAAAATGGAATGACTTTAGGCTATTTTTTTCTAACGTGCTAAAATTTTTATGTTACGTGTGAAAATTAATTTGCTCCAGTTCTTAAAATTCTGAGGTCAATTATGTGGAGTTTACATAACGGCAAAGATATGTATTGATGTATTTCCTTATTTGGATAGATTTGAGAATTTAAATTCTTCCAAAACTCATGCTAGCTCAAAAGGTATTTGACAAAAATTCTTTAGATAAATTAATCTTGTGCCTGGAACTAAAGAGGTCAAACCACAGGCATCATGGAAATTAAGCAGCAGGTAGTCTGCCTTTGCAATTTCCTCTTTGTTTTTTGCTTATATTTTTTAGAATTTCTGCTTGTGGGGAGTAAAATGTTATTTATCACAATTAAGTGTTTGCATTTCTTAATCAAGTGATATGGAGTGGAGAGAGGGAATTTGGAACAAAAAGAGTTTGGGAAGTATTACTAAATGGAAGCATGAACAATGCAAATTTTATAGCCAAAACAGAAATTTTGCAAGCATGATTGCTTTTAGAAATGCTGTAAGTCTCTGCTGGTGTGCATTTTGTTTGTATAGATATGCAAATATACCTGAATTAGCATAATTCCCACCTGCATCCTTCAGACAGCTAGACTACAAAAAATTGATAATCACAATTATCAATGTAGATAGATGTAGACTGCATATCAAGATTCATGGAGTTGCCAAATGCATTTAACTTTTCCCTATTTTACTTGAAAATTTTCAGGTGAGGGGCACCTGGGTGACTCGTTCCTTATGTGCCTGACTTTTGATTTCAACTCAGGTCGTGATCTCAGGGTTCTGAGATCCAGCACGGAGTCTGGCCCTGGCTCTCCATTCAGTTGGAAGTCTTCTTCTCTCCCTCTTCCCCTCCTCCTGTGCTCCTGAGCTCCTGCTCCCTTATTTCTCTCCTAAATAAATAAATAAATCTTCAAAAAATATTTTTTCAGGTGACTTCTTTCAAATTAACAAATGAAGATTAGTGTGTTCTTTAAGAATATAACCATACCATAAATAAGTTCCTAGCATCAAGGTAGCATAGAAGCAGGGCTGCTCAGGAAGTTGATTTTATGGTAATCAAAAGTGAAAGTGAAGTTATTATAGGATCACACTCAAAGTCATACAAATACATGAATGCATGAGAGTGTGCGTGCGTGCACGTGCGCGTGTATGTGTGTGTTTGTGTGAGCATGCATGGATGTATGTGTGTTTCAAATTTTGGTTCCCCAATTAAAGTTAGCTATTTATTACTTCTGACACACACCCCAATTAATCCTACATAATTAATCCAGAATCATGGACGGATGCAACTGTGGTATCATCCTCTTCATTTTCTTATATTTTCTTTACCAGAAAGGTAAAGACAGAACAAAATGGTTCACCTTGAGCCTCAGCCTTGCCAACTAGAGGTAGGTCCAGATAAAAGTGTTAGCTTATGATTTAGTGTGTATTGTCTAACTACTGATGTAATCTGGCTAAAATCATATTGCTAATGAACAGAGACACAGGAACCCAACAGACAGCAACTTTATAAATACAGAAACTATATATTATTAAAGCTGTGATAGGCTGGTTTTACCCTTTAGTGTTGGTTAGACATCAAAGATAGGACATCATGGAAGACTCTGGATTTGATGGGACTAAGTCAAAAAGTTATAGCAAGACTGCGTGCATGCCAAGTTTTTTCTTAGATACCTCATAGTGCTGTTGAGAGGACGTCTATTGTTTGCAATAACTTGTAGACATTGTCACACTGTTGTAATTGTTTTAAAATGTGGTTTTTATTATTATTATTCAGGTATAGTGAGACCAACAATTGGTCAGGAGATGATTATTATGAAAAAGATAGTTTGTTACTCACAGTTCCCAAGAGGAAGGGGGGATGGCCACACCATCGGGGCCACATAAAGGAGTATCAGGGTCAGTTAGGAGGCAGAATGAATAAGTGGAAAGCATGGGCAAGAGCCTTTATGATGATTCCTGTCAGAAAGGCAAGGTGAGATAAGATAGGTAGACCTAGGACTAGCCAGTTAGAATAACTTCAGTGGACTCTGAGGTATAGGGGCCTGCCAGCTGTCTGATACCTAGCCTTGAGATGATTAGAGCAGATAAATGTTGGTTGTCTCCTAGACTATAAATTCAGATAGAGAATGCTCTAGATTGATGAGTTTCATATGAAAAGCACCCTCCTGGGTCAGTCTTTGCTATTTCTAGGAATTGGCTAACCTTGGGAGAGGCAGTCTATCCCTACCCAGTCAGCAAGGCTTCAGATGCCAAAACATCAAGAATACAGAAAATAAAGATAGTTAATAAAGTGACATAGTGAGATCCAAGTAAAAAATATATATATATATATATGCATGTATGTATACATACATGCATATATATATATGTATGTATTTGCTTCCTTTTAAATGGAAATAACATTTATATATAGTGAATTGTATTAATTGTAAGTGTAAAATTCAATGACTTTTGACAAAGATATCCACCCCACTCAAAATGTAGAGTATTTCTATCAGTGGCCTCTTTCCATCTATCTACAGTTATAGTTTGCCAATAAAAGTTTAATTTACTTAAGAGCTGTATATATTTTGTCTTGTTTCCAAATGTAACATAATATAATGTAAATAACACAATGTAAATTTTTCTCCCCTTTCTGTCTCCATTAAGCATGTGGATCAAACAGTCTAAGAGGGTCATCTTTTTTACTAGATTTCTAACCATCCTCTGGAAAATGGAAGCGGGACAAGTGTCAGCCCCTTTCCATACTAACATGTATCTAAGTCATACCTCTTCACTCCTGCAGTTAATGAGAAAGCAGCAAGCCCTTTGTCACGAGCTCCACAGAGAGTGCTCCCAAGGTCCAGATTCAGTTCTATCTGTCCTGTGCTGGAGTGTAGCAGCTCTACCCCTGAGTGACTCTAAGTCAGAAGAGACCTTATTACATCAGCAGCCCTTTAAAACAAACACACAAACAAGCAAACAAAAACTCACAGTGTGGTTAGCTTGGTTATAACCCAAGATTTGCTCTTTCGTCTGGGCTTGATTTTGCATCATAAATCCTTTCTCACCACCATGTTTCCATGAGCTGCATTCAGCAATTATCACCCTTAATCTTTGGAGCCTTCTATATTAAAATAACCTTGTCTGTACTCAAAAGTTGGATAAGATGTTAACTGAGTTTTCCCAAGATTTCAACATTCTTTTTTTTTAAGATTTTATTTATTTATTTGACAGATAGAGATCAGAAGTAGGCAGAGAAGCAGGCAGAGAGAGAGGAGGAAGCAGGCTCCCTGCCGAGCAGAGAGCCCGATGTGGGGCTCGATCCCAGGACCCTGAGATCATGACCTGAGCCGAAGGCAGAGGCTTTAACCCACTGAGCCACCTAGGCACCCCAAGATTTCAATATTCTTGATAAATTTTCTAGTATACTACATTTTTCAAAGACAAATAGTTGAGAAAAAAACTTTATTTGCTCTAATTTCTGATATTTCCTACATAACTGATTCCTTCATTTTATTTTTTTGAGGATTTTCTATTTAATTGAAAGAGAGAGAGTGCACCAGCATGAGCAGGGGGAAGGGCAGCAGGAGAAACAGACTCCACACTGAGTGTGGAACCCCATGAGGGGCTCCATCTCAGGACCCTGAGATCTTGAGCTGAGTCGAAATCAAGAGTTGGATGCTTAACTAATTGAGCCACCTAGGTGCCCCTCCTACCTATGTGATTCTTTATTTCAGAGATTAATCAACCCCAAGTGAACAACAAGAGTTTTTAAAATAGTTATTTATTAATACTAATCTCTCTCACAAGGAAACATTGTATTTAGAAACCTGTAGTTTGCCCTCCATGGATTATTCAAAGCTATATCACTTGTGTGAGATAACAGAAACTATATATTGGTTTTTTGTTCCCTTTTCCTGGCACAGAGCTCTAAAAACTCCTGTAGTTTTCTAAATGATAGAGCACTAGCAGCATACTCCTGTTCCAGTATTCTGTCTTTGACACTGGTTCCTGATACAGGACTCCTGAAACTCTTATCATTTCCTGGGTACAAGGAGTGTCTTTTATTCTGATGAGGTGACTCTGGGTGAGTTTCTGAATAGCACCTGGATGAGGACTGGTCAATGGAAACACCAAGCTGTGATTAGAAGCTTGGAATTTCCAGCCCTGCTACCCAGTTCTCTTGAGAAGGGAGAAGGGTGGAAATGCAATTAAGATTGATCACACCAATGAAATGAAGCCTTCATAAACATCCCAATAGTATGGCATAAGGAGAGCTTCCAGGTCTGTGAGCACATCCTTTTACTAGGACAGTGATACCCTAACTCCAGTGGAGAGAAAAGTTCCTGTTCTTAGGACCGTCCTAGATCTTGCTCTGTGTATCTCTTCATTTGGCTGTTCATCTGTGTCCTTTATCACATCCTTTAATAGATTGATAAATGTAAGTATTTTCCTGAGTGCTGTGAGCTATTCTAGCAAATAAGTCAAAATGATGAAGGGGGTCATGGGAACCTCCGATTTGTAGCCAAGTCAGAAGTTGTGAGTAACCTGGGGCCCTACAATTTGGTAGTTGGTATCTAAGTGGGGTGCAGCCTCATGGGACTGAGCCCTTAACCTGTGGGATCTGATGCTATCTCCAGTAGATAGTGTCAGAATTTAAACTGTAGGAAACCCAGCTGGTGTCACAGAATTAGTTGGTGTGGGGAAAACCCACACATTCGGTGACCAGAGGTGTCAGAAGTGTTGTGGCTGTGGTAATAATAGGAAAATAAAAGGGAAACATAGGAGGGGACAAACTAGGGTTTTTTTGGTCTTGTTTTGTTTTTTAAACATTTTATTTATTTATTTGACAGAGATCACAAGTAGGCAGAGAGGCAGGCAGAGAGAGAGGAGGAAGAAGGCTCCCTGCTGAGCAGAGAGTCCTATGAGGGGCTCGATCCCAGGACCCTGGGATCATGACCTGAGCTGAAGGCAGAGGCTTTAACCCACTGAGCCACCCAGGCACCCTGTTTTGTTTTTTTAAAAACAACATATTTGAGGATTGTTCTGATTCTGATATTGGATATTGAATAGCATTAGAAAGAGAACTTGGTTTAAAGAATAAGGAATGTGGAAGGCAACAGAAAAAAAAATAAAAAATGGAATCATTTCTTGAAGAATCCATGCAATAAACACCTATGAAATGAACCCTTCTTCTATCACTACTGCTCAAAATTTATCTTTAATGTGTATGCTTTAAAATGTTTTTCTTCCATCACTATTGGTTCAGTTGAGAAAATTATTTTTCTCTTTACTATAGAAAATTAATGACATATTATAGATAATGGTATCTCTGCTAAACACATTATAGGTTTCATTTTGGTTTGAGTTTTATTTATTTAACATCAAGAGCTAAATAGAACTTATCTTTCAGAGGAAATAACCACAAAATATATTGTATATTTTACTGTAAAGCTAACCAAAGTGCATAGCTAGTTTTATGCAAGATTGTCATGACATTAGGCACTGAAGACTCTGAGGGGCTCATAATATAGTGGGAAGACACCTGGTAAGTAAATTATGTAATTACAACACAATGTGGTGGGCTAGATATTAAGAGAATGAACAAAATTTTGTACATCAGAACAGAGGAAGAAGCTGATTAACTATTGCCTAAGGGACTCAGGAAGGGCTTTTTGAGAGAATTATATTAGCATTTGATTTCTAAGGATAATAATACAAGAGATTTTTCAGATGAAAAAAGGAAGAGATTGAATGTTCCAGATAGCAAGTGTAGCAGCACACTGTGGGCAGATGACCAAAGGAATTATCTTTAGGATTTTAATTTGAAAGGAGAGCACTAAATACTAAAACTGGTATGTGTGTGGTAGTCTTATGAGGAATCTTAATAATTATGTTATGATTTTGAATTTATGTATTTTATTGTAGTCCAGAATTTCCCAAATATGTGATCTTCAGAGTTTTCTAATACAAACTTCTTAAAAATGTAGATTCCTTAACTTCTTTTGGACTCTTATTATTTAGCTAATAAGTTTAGGAAAAAACTGATTTGAAATTATAAAATTTTGAAGGGGGGAGTGTTAATGTTTCATTTACTTTATAAAGTAAGAAGTCATCAAAATGTGTAGAAAATTGAATTTCTGAAACAACTGAGATGAAAAGTATAGAATCCAGGTGAAAAACGGCAAGAGTCTGAATTGAAGCAGGGCTGGAAAACTAGAATTGAAAAAAGAATATTCATCAGCTGTCAGATATTGAAGCTTTTGGCATGCAGGGTTCTTGGTGAGGGAGAATCGAATAAAGGAGTATAACTCTGAAATTGAAATTGGTTTGGCTGTACAGATAGTGAGTCCTGAGACCCAAACAGGAAATTCCAGAGAACAACAGGTTGAGGAAATCAAGGTAGGGGTGGTGAGATGCAGAACATGAAGCTATGAATGATTATGCTAATTCAAACCCAAGAGTGTTTCTGGATTTAATAGAAGGGTTCACTTCAGAAAAAAACCCAAGAAGGAAATGTTCTTAAGTGGGCATTGTAACGAATGGTACAAAAATATAAGGGAGTAATGCTTTTAAAGGCATGTCTGATTCAAAGTAAAAATCTTTCAACCATTTACTGCATGATATTTTCCCATGGAGATAATTTTTAAAAGCTTTGGCTTACTTAGAAAAGAAATACTGAAACCTTTTTGTTATTACTTTAACTTGCCCAATCTCTAAACCACAGATACCTCAGAGGTTCATTAGAAATTCCCAAACCCAGAAAGAGGAAAGTCCCAATAAAAACAAACCAAACCAGATCCTTTAGGAGTTGAATTTTGAAGTTTTTGACTTCCTGATTCTAAGGAAGGGTCATATTTTAGCTTCAGAATAATAGTAAATTTAGCTTAAAAACACCATAGTTAAAATAATGAATCTCTTCCATATCTGTCAGTAGGTTTGGCATGTAAGTGTATCAAGTGTAACTCAAATACAAGTTTTAAACCATACAAGCCCCATTTCTAACTCAATCTCTTTACAAGGAAATCCCTTTAGCCCAACATTTTTTGCTTCTTCATTGTAATTTCTTTTATTATTATTTCATTAGATGTAGTCAATGGCTCAGGTTACCCTGACAATGAGAGGAAATCTTACCTTTCCTCTATAAATAAATAACTAGTGTTCATTTATTAACTATTAAGGATTATACTCTCTTGTTTCTCTATCCTCTGGACTAGCCACTGCATCTTTTTGATTCAAGAGGCTGCCAGATGCAGTGGTCTGGAGTTAGGGAAGTAAGCACCCTGTGAGCATTCAATCCTTGGTTCCCAGAAAGTGATGTCTTCCTAGAATAAAAACTGAAAAGTATTTTGATACCAACTTTTACAAAACACATACTAGTAGACAACATAAGGTGAAAATATCTGAATATCTTTATAGCTCTATGTCATGACAAATAAAAATTTTAAAGAAGAATTAATGGAAAGAGCCATGAGCAAGTCCACTGTGGCAACACAAGATTTTTTTTTTTTTAGTACCCGGAGTGTTCAGAACTTCTCAGTGGTGTAGTGTAGTGTTGGTATAGAAAAGCTTCATAGAGTACAGATAACTGTGTGATTCATGAACCTCTCTTTGCCCCCCAACCTTTTTCTTGTATGTGTATTCTTTTAAGAAATATTTCAGTTACAATGTAATACATCTCACTTTACTAAGTATATCACGTCTCCTTTCCTTATTCTCCAAAGGTCATGTGTATATCCAACTGTACCCAGAATAGCAAAAGCTAAGGATCAAATATTTGCTTCCTCTCAAACACCAATACCACAAAATGTATTTTACACACAACGGTATTATTTTAAAGAGGGCTATTAACTTACTAAAAGTTATTTCCTTCCTACTGTTTTAATTTTTCTTGTTACCACTATATGCATAGTGGTAACAAGAAAAAATATATATATATCCTTCCCCCTTTGCAGAATCTGCATTTACTAATCTATATAGAGGCTTGGACTAGTTTCACAATAGCCTACTTTATGATCAATTTCATCATCTTGATAAGAGAGTCATTTCAGATACATATCATTTAAGGTATATAAAAGAGGCACCAGATTAAAATGCCCAATCTGGAACTATCGGGGTGTTCACCAGTAATTGTTGTTTCTCCTTATACACCTGCAGTTTGCTAGGAAAGACTTGCTCTCCTGTGTATCTTTACACTAGTGCTGAGCGCTTCTCTAGTTTTGAGATGATTTTTTTTTCATTCTATGGAACTATGACCCACCGTTCTTTCAAATCACAAAATTAAAAAACAAAGAAATGAAGACAAAATAAATCAAGTCTATTTTATGATATAGACTGCAATACCATGTTCTCTTACACAAAATAATAATAAACTGAAATAAATTTCTGTGGATTTTAGAAATTAGTACTTTGAACAAATCACTCTTTAGTACCTGGAAACTAACCTAAAGAAATATAATCCATATTATGGTTTCTCATTGATATTACAGATTCTATGAGCGCATGAGGAAGTATGGATAAATTATACTTCAGGGTGTGAGTTAAGAGCGTTCTAGAAAACACTTTAAAAAGCATTGATACAGTGGTGTGCCCATAGAATTCATCTCTTTCTGCAGTATGTTTTATCATGTCTTAAAATTATTTATTAGGAGAGAGAAAAACAAGTTCTGTTAATTATTTATTAATATTAAAATATTGATGAGCATTACCTAAATGTAACAGGATTCCAGCTGGTGCACTGGGTTAAAACTGCTGACATGCAGCCAACACAAGAGGCGTGTATTAAAAGAGCAGAACAAATGACTTAACAGGGGCCTAAAAGCAGCAATCAGAAAAGGTTCATTTAACTTAGAGATGGCACAAGCTTGGAGCAATTGCCTCTACTTAAGTAAGTGTGGAATTACAAAAGCCTATTTATTACAGTCAAACAGGGCCCTGAAGCTTGCGCAGAGACCTTTGAAGAATTTCAACAGTTATAAAGCCTCACTCAGTGCAGAAGCAGTAAAATTTGGGCAGACCCCAAACAGCCTGCAAAGCTTTCATTAAAAAGTTAATACAATCTTCTTCACAAACATTCTTTGAAATGAATGTGTTTCTCTCTTTTGTGTGTGTGTGTGTGTTTAAGGAGAGATGCCATACATGATAATTTTCAAAATTTCTTTGAAAATGTATTTTAACTGTTAGGGAAAATAAACCAGTTTCTTGGTGATATGGAATAAATATAGGGTCTTCATGGGTTTATTAGGAAATTGTTCCAACATCAACCATCTTTGAAATGCCCCATTAAGTATATATTAAAATTACTCTTTGAGTGGATTTAATCAGCAGGAAAATTAGTGGAATTTCTCTGTTTTTGTACAAAAAGCAAAACTTATTTCCCAGGATGTTAAGACTATAATTTTTCTATTAACAATTGGATAATGAATTGTTATTTTTTTTAAGTAGCAGGGTTAGGTTAAAAGAAAAGAATTCTCAAAAAAATAACATATTTTTATTTACTTATAACTGAGTGATATATTTAGAAACATTGAATACATTTATAAAATTTTAACTAAATATAACCAAAATAAATTATCCTTTGCTTAAAATCAATTTCAGAACATCAAACCACTACTGGTCGGGGGGGTGCAGGGTAAGAGTATAATGAGGCCAATCCAGGAAATAAAATTATGATAACGAATAGATGAAAATTAAATATGAAAGGTAAATTATGATAAGTTACATGAAATAGCAGTAATTGCTAATGGGAGCAAAATATGAATAAGAAAATGCATTTACTTTTCCATCAGAAAAGCAACACCTACATTTTTCCTTGGCAAAAGATTAAATAATCATTTCCAGGCCATTAGATTAATGATGCTTTAGATACAAAAGAGTTCATAAGCTGTTACAAATAATAGAAATAGGAGGATGGGAAACTTACTGCAATCGATTCTTCATTTAGACTTACCCTTTCTAATAAAGTGTCATGAGGCAGGCTTAATGAAAACTCTATTTTTAAGTGAGGAAAATGAAAGGCATTTATATACAGGAATGGTTTGAGAAGTTAGACACAAAATTCAGCATGTGACAATCACAGAAACATCAAATCCACAAATACAAAACTTCTAATGCTAGCTGTTAAAGGGAATAGAAATACACAGGATTCTAATAGTTCCCGACTTGAGAAAAATCTTTATAAGAAAATAGGTCATTTAGCAATGAAAACGATCAACAGTTAATATACTTGAGTATTCTTGATTTGGGGTTGTTTCATGTTTGCAGTTTATTTTGCTACATCCCCTCAGGACGGGATGCTGCTGAACCCCACCGTGAGGTATTTCAGCTGGCCAGTGAACCAGCATTGAGTTTTGAAACCAGAAGTGCACTGAGGGATAGTATGCATTTTTCTTTTTAATGGAAGGATTTGAAGTAAGAGATCATTTAAAATATATTTAATCTTCCATTAGAAATGAGGGTGATTGTATGATATCTGATCCAAACAGATGCTTTTTATTCTTATTCTGTACTTTTGATAATGCATAGCAAAACATAACCAATATAGAGTTAACAACCAATAAGATACCTCAATATATAGCCAGAAATTTGTGACACAAAGAGCAGTCAGTTCCTTTGTATTTCTTAGTAAATATTTTTCATTTTAAGAAATAAAAATACATCCAGCATCCTGGGATCGAGTCCCACATCGGGCTCCTTGCTCAGCGGGGAGACTGCTTCTCCCTCTGCCTCTGCCTGCCACTCTGTCTGCCTGTGCTCGCTCTCTCTCTCTCTAACTAATAAATAAATAAAATCTTAAAAAAAAAAAGAATCTTTCTAAAAAAAAAAAAAAGAAATAAAAATACAAAAGCAGATGATTACTGTTTCCTGATAAATATTTTTATTCATGAGAGATTTTTGTGAAAAGTCAAGACCTACTATAATGTGTTCTAAACCCCGTCCATTTATAATACACTAAATATTATTATTACCTATAGATACCATGGGACTCCTTTTGCATAATAGATTCCAGTCCTCTTACAGAGTTGCATATGAAAATGTTATCAGTGAGCTGCAGAATCTGGCATTAATAACTTTGCAACAATATAACAAATAGGTAGCCCTGATGTTTTGTTCTTTTTTTAATATATCAAATATATTTCATTGCTTACATTATAGTAGCAGATTGAAAACATCTGCTCACTTGCCACTAGTCCACCAGCAGCTGAAAATCTCAGCTCATTTTCCATAGGCCTGTATGTACCAGGGCTATAATCCAACTGCTGAGGCTTGATATGGGGCCAGATTAATATTCCAGAGCCTTTGAAATGGAGATAGTGCTTTCTTGCCAAAGATTAGAGCAATGATGGCCTGCATTTGCTTGTTCCCTTCTTCCTTTGCTCTCCTTTACCACCCTTCCTAATTGGATTGATTTGTGTCCTCCCACGATCCCTTCCCGTTGTTTCTCTACAGCTCCATCGCCTGTCATGACGATTAAGAAGGATCGAACGTCCAGAAACAGCATCTCTTTATCTTGGCAGGAACCTGAGCACCCTAATGGGATCATATTGGACTACGAGGTCAAATACTATGAAAAGGTGGGGAGATAATGTTAAAGGGGTGGGCTGTGTAGGGAAAGAGGTAACCTTCTCATGAGCTGTGTACTTGCAAAGAACCCAGTGGTGTTGCTAAGAATCGGTAGAACTCTTTGGAACTCTAGTCATGTGATACCTTTGATTTATCAGTAGGGGGGGTTTGAAATAATTGTGTCAAATATCCCCCATTCCATAACAACAAGTCACAGTGAAGATGTCAGTACCAAACTTAAGCCATCTAGTTATGGCATTAGAAATGACATTTATAAAAAAAAAAAAAAAAAAAAAGAAATGACATTTATGTCCTCTGCTGAGACCCCTGTTCTACCAATTATTACACAGTGATTCCTTAGCCTACTGATGAGCTACTCCTTAGTTCATTGCCTTCAGCATCATTTTCTGACCTTCACATTCACATGAATTTCATTCAGTACAGATGGAAACACTGAACTAATAGCAAAGCCACTGTATTATTGAACTGGCAATGAAAAGCTTTCTTGATACTGTACAAGGTAATTTGGAAGGTGGGAGTGGATGGATAAGTTTGCTCCATGTCATAAAATTGTGGTTCCATAATACAATTATAAAAATAGGTACATGATTATTTATAAGTAGAATTTAGGCTATAGTATTTCATCACCTCTAAATGGCACTTATTTCTCCCTGGTTATAAATTATAGATAGGTTCGAAAGCAAAATATTCAAATCTTATCAGAGCTGGATGGTTTTATAGCTACTAATGTGAATAAAACATCTTTGTGGGCAGCTGACAAAGTATTTGCAAATGACTTAAAATCAAATGTGCATTTATATAACACTTTATAGAACACTTCTGTGTACATGATTTTATTTTGAGCTGTCTGATGATCCTATGAAATTTGATAAGTGGGTTCATTCACAAATAAGAAAACAGAGTCAGTGGCATTATTTGAATTTCTCACAGCCTCGTTGCTAGTGAACAGGTCTCGGTTTTGAATCCTGGCAGCCATGACTCCTCCTTTAGTGTGTTTGCCTGTATTACATGCCTTGCTCTATATGAGAATGGATTATTAGAGACATGAGAATTAGTGATATGATCAGTTGGCAAAAAAGTGTAATGTATAAACATTCATTTGCATTGTGTAGTTATTCTCTTTATTGAGGTTAATGTATTTCATAAGTGTGATGACATTTTTTTTTCCATACTGTCCCATGTGGGAAAAGGAACGTCTCTTTCATTAGAAGAAAAGAGAGACCTAATCAACTTTATTGTGCTAAAGTCATAGTATAAATAACTTATATAATAGCTTTTGGTTCCTCTGTAGATAGCACTGTGAAATAGTCATCTGATCATGATCTTCTGTTTTTAAAAGTGTGACAAGATTGATTGGGCAAATGTAAGAATCCATGTTTTATAGATGATGCAACAAAATAAAAAGAAAAATAATGACGCATCTCAGTTCAGACTGGATAGCAAAGCTACAGGGCCAATTAAAAAATGCAGTTAATTTATATTTGTATCTATTATGAACATAAATTCTGAACTTTCAAATTTACTAACAAAGTACAATGCTATCTATTTATTATTCCCTAAGCATTTTAAAATTAGATACAAATGTACATGCAATATAATATCTGCTTATATAGATATTTATATCAGACATACAGAAATTTAAAAATTATTCCCAGATGTATATAATACTTGGAAATATTTTGAATGTTTCCCTAGAATTTAAGTTTTGTAAGGTCTAGCTTTCTTGACTAGTTCACTAACAGTGATGAGCAGAGTCAAGTTTTGGGTATAGGCTCAACAATTTTTTTAGCAAATGAAATAATTATTTCTGTAGAATTAATATATTTGATCCTCTTCATTTTTTAATAAACCAGCTTACATGCTATCTAGTACATAACTAGCATCTTTAACTAGTTAGCACAAAGTATCTATAATGTACACTTCTGTAATATTCTACATCATTTTGGTTAAGGACATCCACTCTAGGCCTCACCCCAGGTGCAGGGACATTCCACCATTATTCAAAATCAAGTTCCCCATAAAATACTCAGTGTATATTAACATGCCTTAAAGAAAAAACACAATTCCGTATAAATCCATTTTTTCTATACAAGGCTTGACACAAAAAAAGCTTTCCTGTTAATGTGCACTGTGAATCCCCTAATATACAATTTGTATACAATATACAAAGGATCCCCTGATGGAGATCCTTTGGGGAAATATCTTTAATCTGGAGATATTTGTCCCTACTAAACCACAGTGACTTAGAATAAATGCAGTGCACATATAACTGATGCTGAGAAAGTTATGAATGTAGAGCTATATGTAAAACCTGGACCTTTTCTGAGTTTAATATTTCATAATCTATAAAAAATATTTTTCTGAGAATCAGTAGGGCATTCTTATTAAGTTTAATTCACAGGAGTATTTTCCTCATTGTAAGTTTATTTTTGAAATTAGATCAAAGCTTTCGTTCAGACTTAGCTTGGAAGAAAAAATATTTTCACTGGCATATTCATGAACTGGTAAGAAGGAAAACTTTCCCTGCTTCAAGTGCAGGACACAAATCATTTTACCCAAGTTAGGAAATTCTGTATGCCTCTATTGGCATTCAGAGAGTGAAATGATTGTTGCCTCTTTTCTATGTCCTGTGCTATGTGTTAAAACCTGAAAGAACTGGTTTTAAGTGGTTCGCCTTTTTATCATTTGATAACATTATGAAGATTTGATTTTAACATGATTTTTCTTACCTCAAAGCAGGAGCAAGAGACAAGTTATACCATTCTGAGGGCAAGAGGCACAAATGTTACCATCAGTAGCCTCAAGCCCGACACTACTTATGTATTCCAAATCCGAGCCCGGACGGCTGCTGGATACGGGACCAACAGTCGCAAGTTTGAGTTTGAAACTAGCCCGGACTGTACGTATTATTTCAGCGTCATGTATCAGGGGAGGGCTGCTGTAAAGGTGTCTGATAATTCATTCTCATTTTCTCTAAATTTTAATAGTTAAAATTTAGATAATATTTACATGTTGAGATACACTGAAAGTAAATTGCTTGAAATATTTGACAATCTGTGTGGTATTGAGTCTGCAGGTTTGTGTTTGTATGGGTATGCATCTATGCTGTTGTTTTTCTCTTTTACACACCAAACACGTCCGAATGCTGAAAATGCTACTGGTCCTCTACTGGCCATAAATTGCTTTGAGGAAAATTATGTAATATGGAAACATACTCCCAGTACTTGTTAATCCAGATGTTCTGGGTTCATTGCATAATTCAGTGAACTATTAAAAAAAAAAAAAAACTTGCTGATATCCATGAGGATTTTAATATTGTTTTAATCCTTAACACATTCAATCTTGTGTCACTTGGAGATTAAGGATTTTCTAAATCGTGATTTATCGCCTCATTCACATTCAAAAGCAGTTTGGATAGTCCTGTGTGTCTGACACCAAATTTGGCATAAATACACCTAAAATTGGCAAACATTTTCCCAGTGGTATTTCTCTTTTCTTCAAATGCATTTGCTTCATATTAGAAAAACCCTCTGCTGAAATATAATGCTTAAAAAGTTAATATCATGGCCACAGTACTAATACAGAGTGAACACACATTCAAGCTAAGGATTTTATTTAGTTTATTAATTAATGAGTAGACTTTTATGTATTTATCTATATTTTACTTTTGTTCATTATATCCTCCAAAAGATTAAACTGGTTTATTTTTTTTTTAGATTAAACAGGTTTAAAGGAAAATTTGAAGAACAGATACATATATACATATAAATACATATTTGTGTGTATATCTATATAGGCAATCAGGAATATTTAAACAAATTTATTAATCTGTTCCAAACTAACTAATATCCTATAGGACAATAAATGTAATGATTGGAGTAATCTTTTCTACTGCACATAAACCTTTTATGTCTCCAGTGAATGTTTTATTCTAATTATAATGGGAGAAATTATATACATCACTCAGTTGCCTGCAACTTAAATTCAGTTGTAAAATAGCCTAGAAAGGTAATCAAAGATGAACATCCTTTAGAAAGAAACTATCTGGGAAGGGTCTGACAATGGCCAGCGCTGTTCTGAAAGGAAACCCAGTAATCTCTTCTGATTTTTCCAATTTGCCATTTCTCCTGGCATGCATATTTCCTATCTAAATATTTTGCTCATGACATTAAAATCATGTTGGCTTTGGTACAGTAATATTTTTATTATGCCCACAATCCATGTCTAATAGAAACATTGAAGATTAACACAAATTATAAAAACTGTTCAAGTTAGTATAATAGTTACTCTACCAGGTAGTTATTTTATGGCACACTTTTGGTCAGATGATTAGAAATGCTTCTTATAATAACAAGCTGTACCTCCTGCAAGATACTGATAATCTAGTATTCTTAGAAATTATTAGCTCACAGCTGAAACATGACAATTCTTCTAACTCAAAGGGGAGCTGCCATCCTCAAAAGCACAAGTCTATACTTCAAGACCTCTCCTAATCCTCCGTGATGGATATACATGTTTACCCAACTGTGGCGTCATGGGAGTGCCTGCTCGGATCTCCCTGCTGCCAAGCCTGCAGTGGGCAGACAACCTCCAGCTGCTGTTCCTTCAGGACCCACCACAGCCACAATGCATGGGCCACACTTCCCCTGTGGACTAAACACTGCAAGGGGACTGGTGTCAAGCCTTTTCTGACTAATGCAGGATTCCTCTCCAAACAGTCTTCATTCCGGGACTAGGTTCCAAGGAGAAATCGTTCTCTGAGAACATTCAGATCAAGATGGTACAAAATGCCATGAAAGTACATCTGAACAAGTTTTAAAAACAAATTTAAAATTTTAGGTGACACAATAAAAAAGTTTAATTGCAATTTGACATTAGTAGTTCTAAATCTTTTTGTTAACACTTAAGTTGTGCAAAACAAGTTTCTTTTTCTCTTTTTCTTTTTTTTTAAGATTTTATTTTCAAATAATCTCTACACCCAACAAGAGGCTTGAACTCACAACCCTGAGATCAAGAGTTGCATGCTCCACCAACTGAGCCTGCCAGGGTCACTGCAGAAAAGTTTCTTGTTCTGAAATGATTACAAATTGAATTTTTCTATCAAACTTTTAAATGATATTTAAGTGAATAACAACAAAATCTACTTTTGCTTTACGAAGAAAGATCACAAATCCCAGGAAGAGAAAGAAATAAATGTTCATTATATCTCTGTAGTAGAAATTAGGCATATTGAGGGACAGGAGGGTCAGATAACCATTAGATAAATCTTCATTATGTTCCACACATGCATATTCGTAATCAGCACTTAATCAGCACTCTATCTGATATGTAAATATGCAAGTGAAACAACAAATTCCAATACATGAATGTGACTCCAGATTTACTACAGATATTGCTGGGGTGGCCTTCTGCATGAACCACTTCTGAGGCTTCAGTGTCTGAGGTTTAAGAAATAATCCCATTTGAAAACTATAGGGTTTTGGGGTTTTGCCAGATAAGTTTTATATTTGCAATACTTCTACTGATTGATAGAGCAGTTGAAGAGAGGATAAGGAAAAGATGAGCTTTTTAACACCTCCTCCTCATTTATAAAAATCTTTGAGTTGAGCAGCTTGATTTATTTGTTTATCTATTTATTTTTAAAAATTTTATTTATTTGCTTAAGAGAGAGAGAGCAAAAGAGAGCTTGAGAGAGCAGGAGCAGAGAGAGTGGGGGAAGCTGACTCCCTGCCCAGCAGGGAGCCAGTTGCAGGACCCTAGATCATGTCTTGAGCTGAATTTCACTGACTGAGTCACCCAGTCTCCCCTCAGTTTGATTTTTTAAAAAAATCAGTTTACTCTTGCTGCTTCAGCATAGAATTATTCCAGCCTTTAAATATAGATAAGGAAAAAAGAAGTATTTTTTTGTCTTAGCCAAGGAAAAAAAGACAAAAATCAACTTTCTATTTTTTTTTAAGATTTATTTGAGAGAGAGAGAGAATGGGGGTAAGGGCAGAGTGAGAGAATCTTCAAGCAGACTCCTCAGCGAGTGTGGAGCCTGATGTGGGGCTCGATCTCATGACCCTGAGATCATGACCGGAGCCCAAACCATGAGTCAGATACTTAACCAACTGAGCCATCCAGGTACCCCTAAGTTTCTATTTTTTTAATCAAAATGATATCTTCTTAAAATTCTAAGAGTCTTATTTGTTATATATTGATATTTATATATTATATAATATTTATATATATCATATATATAAAGTCTCATGTTTGGATTTCTTTTAACAATTTGATATTTATTGTACTTTTTATTTTTTTAATTTTTTCTAGTTTTTATTTTTAAAAATTATATGAAACATTCTCACTCATAACACATATGCATAGTTTTCAGTAGAACAAAGTATATCTTTACCTGGAATTTAGATAATATTTTTTGAACTTGGTCAAAATGTCTTACTTTTTACAGTGATTATCATCTTCCTCTTACCAATGAGGAAATTGAGAAATAGGGAGGTTTAAGTAAGCTTTCCAAAACCATACCATTGGTAAATTATGGGTCTGATACTAGAACCCATGTATTTACTTGATAATATATTAAGTGTTCTCCTAAGTCATTTTATCTGGTCCTGTTCCATAAGCTATTCAAATACTATTATATCCTTTTTATGTGGCCTAGGACACAGAGTTTATATGTTTTTTTCTCAGGTTGTATAGCCGGTAAGTGGGGTCAATGACCCTAGAATCTCCAAGTTTTGGAGTACTGATCCAATGCTGTGATTGCATATTTAAAATATATTTATTAATATATCTATTTATTACGCACATATTAATTAAATATGTATATATATGTAATGTTGAAGTGGTAGAGTTTATAGGAGTAAAGAAGCATCCCTAGAGTCAAGGCAACATTAACATCTCCAAAGCAAGAAGTACAAAGAATATGAAACTATGGCATGCTTGGAAACACAGTCAACTCTCTAGAAACCCTCAGTGGGCAGACATGGAATCCACAGCACTTTTTGCCAGTTTTTCACTGAGGAAATGAAATAATAAAAATGTGTAACATTTATTAAGCACTTACTATGTGCTTGGCACTGTTTTAATTGTTTTAACTGCATTAGCCTATTTAGTCCCACAACAATGAGATATTATGTCACACAACAAATAAGTGCAAATCCAAGCACTCTGGTTAACAAGAACGAGCTCCTAACCAGCTTTAAACTCTTTAAAGCAGTTTAAAGAGAGGAAGCTGGCAGTATGTATAGGCTATACTAAAATGGGCAGTGCCTAGCTAGAAACAGGAGAAGCAGTTTGCTTGTGGGAATAAATATTCAAAATGAGTTTCTAGGACACATAATAGATATCAATGTTTAGCAGCATGCCGCATAAACTCATTGGACAACTCTATTATGCATTTAGTCAATATTATTCATTAAAGTGTTTGCTAATTTCACCAGCAAAAACGATCAGTTTGATTATGTGCTTTAGATAGTCTTCAGGATTCATAGCTATTTAGAGCTAGAGGAAATTGCAGAGATGTTCTACTGCGTGTGACAGAAAAAGAAATATAGAAGTCCTCTTCCTTCTATCATGTTTCCCCTCTCAGTTTCACTGACCTTTATTTTATCAACTGGCTAAAATGTACAGAGAATGTAGAACTTGCTGGGTTTTATAAGTTATTATAGGGTACAAAATGGAAAGCATGAGATTGAGTTATTATTATAGGCTTATGGAGCATTATTGAATCACTAAGTTAAGTTATTTTGCAGACTAATCACAGATCAATGTCCCATGCATGGGGATGTATCAGTCCAGGTCTTCTGGGAGGCAGATGTGAAGATGGAATTACAAGAGCTTTGTTGGGAGGGAATGCAGGTAGGGGAAACAAGCGGGAAGAGCAGAAGTGGTCAAGCAGCACCTCCGGCTGGGATGTAGGTCAGCTGTCTGTGAAGAGCTGGAGGGAAAGGGAAGCATGGAGAAGGAGGAGCCTCAGACAGCAGTGTAGCTCGGAGGGTCTCACAAGCCCATGGGAGCTCCAGAATGAAGACTGCTGTTGAGGAGTCCGGCATTGAGCAGGGAGGGCCTGGCTCTGGTCCCCCAGGGTGGTTAGTCATGGAGGGGAGCATGGCCCCTTCATGGAGGCTGCGGTGGGTCCTGAAGGCGCAGCAGCTGGAGGCTGTCTGCCACTGCAGGCTTGGCAGCAGAGAGATCGAAGCAGGCACTCCCATGACTGCCACAGTGGTGTAAACAACAGTTTGCTGGTAGTAAAGAATAAAGTGCTTGCAGCAGTTTATATTACGAGGGTGCCATCCTGCCACACTTGGAGCTCTTTTTTTTCAGATGCTGAGAAAACTTCTCATAGCCTATCTGCCATGTCTCTTCATTTGTATCATTTAGCTGTTCCTAAAGCAGCCTTATTTTCCAGAAAACCTTCCAAAGTTAGATGTTGATGAGGCTGAACATCTGATATTGGCTTCTGGAGAGGAGATGGTATTCAAATAATCAAACTCTGTCTTCTAAGCTCTTTTGATACATCCCTCATTCATTTGTGCACCAACATTTATTACAAGAGTAATGTATGTTAAAATATGAGCATGTGAAAGGGGTTGTTCCAGGAGCTGAGCATGTTTTTAGAAGGTCTAGAGATCAGGATGCTTATGGAGTTCATTAGTAGCTGAGGCTGGGGGTAGAGACAAGGAATAGGATCTTAAATGGCTTTACCTGCTCTGGTATAGAATTTGCATTTTATCTTAAAAGTGATGGAGAGCCCTGCAAAACTTTTATGCAGGAGAATGACATGGTCAAATTCATGGTTTAGAAGGAATACACTAATGGCCATGTAAATAGAGACCAATTAGGAATTTCTAATTGTAATCCAGAAGAGAAATGAAGACATAAACTAAAACACTTAAAGAGTTTGGTGATCAATTGGATATTGAATGATCAGAAAAGGGAAAAGACAAGATGACTTCATATTTATGGTCTACATCTTTGCTAGTCAAAATGTTGATGGGAATCAACAGCATCTGGGAGCTCACAAGAAAAGTACAGTCTTGGTCCCCATTCTAGACCAATTGGATCAGAAACAACTTTTCTAAAAGATTCCCAAGTGGCTTGAATGAACACTGACGTTAGAGAAGCATTGGTCTAGCTCAAGGGTCAGTAAGCTTATTCTGTAAAGGGGTAGATAATAAATATGTCAAGCTTTGTGTGTATAGTCTCTGTTGTTCCTACTCAACTTGGCTATTGTGGCATAAAAGTGGCCAAAGACAATACACAATTGAATGTGGCTGTGTTCCAAAACAATTTTACTTATGCACCAAAACTTAAATTTTATATAAATTTTACATGTCAAGAAATCTTCTTTTGACTTTTTACAACCATTAAAAATATATAAAAATAATGTGAACTCCTGGGCTTTACAAAAACTGGTGGCAGGCCAGGTTTGACCCCTGGGCCATTTTTGCCAACACCTCATCTAGGTGAGAGAGTGAGTAATGGGCCATTCACAAAGGTAGGAAATACATGGAGAAGAATAATTTGTTGGTGGTATGTGTTGTAAAACATTTACGTAACTCTAGATATTGGAGGCTAAACAAGCTTGGTTAGATTATTTTTATCATTTTGTTGCTGGAACTCTTACCTGTCCTCTATGTGCCTCTGGTAACTTCTGGTTTATCCAGTGAGTTTCTCTGCAGTGAGGATAGACCAAACCAGCCCAGGATATTTCACACGGTAGGCAGTCAAGGTGTGTTTGATTGATGCCACTGAAACAGAGTACTTTGCCTTATTAATTAGAAATTTCAAGCGCCATTGTAAGAAATGTCTATTTTTTTTTTTAACACGAAATGAAGAGTTCTCTCTACACTGTCTTAGGCAGTAAGCTGTATTTCAGGTAAAAGCAGAGTAAATATAGTTTTTCCATGCAGATGTTAGTTATAGTGTGTTAATACCTGGCCTTTTCTTATTTTTCTCCTCTACCTCACAGCTTTCTCCATTTCTGGGGAAAACAGCCAAGTAGTGATGATTGCCATTTCAGCAGCAGTGGCGATTATCCTGCTCACGGTCGTCACCTATGTCTTGATCGGGAGGTGAGTTCACGGGCTCTTTTATCACTTACTTTCATTATTGCTTTGCCTGCTCCCCTCAGTGGCCACTAAAATCCAAAGGTTGTGGCCCATGAAGTATTTAACAAATAAGCATGCCTCCACTTAGATCTAGGTCTTTCTTCTCCTCCCTTTCTTTTGTTTCTCCATCTTTAGTTTTGATTTTTCTTTCTTCCATTAAATTCCCGCCCCACTCTTCAACACATTCTACTACTCTCTCTTTTGACCTCACTTGTAGTTTTTACTTTCTTTTTCCAATTATCCTCTCACTCTTCAAATATGCCCCGCATATCCCTGCCACTTTCTCACCGAGAACACTGGTAATGCAGCATAGCGCTAATCACTAACAATGGAGACTTTACCCTTCATTCATTCTAACAGCAGTTGCTAAAAAAAAAAAAAAAAAAAAAAAAAACTATAAACACTTTCTAAGGCTATTATAAAAACTGAACTGAAGGGGTCTGCCCAGTGGGGAATCAGCTCTACATATCTCCTCATTAGGCAGCTTTCCAGAGTCCCCAGAGAAAGAGGCTTTCTATAAAGGATTTAGAAAATATGAAGTCATTAAACTTTCACTAAAGCATTTAATTGTTTGAGGAAAATGCTTTACTTTTTTGTGCTTTGCACATTCTGCACATAGATAATTGCTTTAAGTGTATTTTCTTTCTGTGTTCTCTTCCCTTGACTTAACCTCCAGGTTCTGTGGCTATAACAAGTCAAAACACAATGCAGATGAAAAAAGGCTTCATTTCGGGAATGGACATTGTAAGTTCCTAAGCTGTTTTGGTGCTTTGGTTTTTACCATTTCAGTTTTCCCAGTTATTGATTTGTAATTAGATAACTTCCCCACAAAGAGACTGCAAAAGTAGTTCTATGAAAGAATTAAGCAAATTAAATTAATTTTAAATGGAGAAGGAAATTCATGGCTCTGCATTAAGTAATTTTTACATGCTCACATTTCAGCATACTTAATCTAAAGGGAAGGATAACCTGTGGTTTCTATCCAGATAATGCATATGATGTGGAATATGGTCTATAGTCAGCTCTGCGTAGCTGAAAGGCAAAGCGTATCTTCAATTTCCTCATTTCTTGTCCTTTGCTAAAATCTAAATAGGAACCTTTTCCTTTTCCTAACTCCCAAATAAATATAAACAACCTCTGTTTATGTGAAATGCCTTACTCTGTTTTCTCAACCAACCAGGAGAAAGCCTTTAAAATAAACTATATTTTGGAGTTATATGATATCCAACTGGTAGGAAAGCCTGTACTTTTCCCTCATATTTTAGTACCAATCAGTTTAGTGTCTTTTTACTATTTTCTAAAAGAAATACTTTCTTTTAGGAAATGAAGTGTTTATATCTAATAAGAAGACTCTTTTTTTTCCTTCTTCTTCTGGCAAAGTAAATCATCCCAGGCGTTATGATTTTCCAAACTATGGCTCAGTTTAATGTGGCAATTACTAATCAGTGGACTCAAAGGGAATGTTCTTATGGAAATTAGTATAGATTTATGTGCTCTCAAATAATCTCAATATAACTAATGTGGTCTTGTACGCATTACTTTCTTTGGCATTCGCCGTTGCCTTGTAAAATTATTGTCAATTCAGCATCATACTTTATATCAGTCATTGGCTTTAAATCTAAAAATTACAGCTCAGTTATAACTCAAGTAAAAGCTTGATTACCTGTTGCTAACATGCAGGGAGCATACAGTGGCTTGCAAAAAAAAAAAAAAAATGTCTCCCAAAATGTAAATTGATGTAACATAAACACAGTGACAGAGTTTACCGAGAGCATTTTCTGTTTTCTCCATCTCTTTGTAGTCCTTAAAGAATAATTCACAAAAGCCAAAGTAGTACCTTCCTCGTAGCCTCACCTCATCATTTCAGATTAGTTAGGTTACCAACTCAGAAGTTGTAAAAGAATGAATGAACAAATTACAGGATACTTGACTAGCTTTTTTCATCATCCCCAAAAACACAGAGTCCCAGTCACCAGGCATAAATTAGAGCAGTTACATTCCTATGGATTAAGTTGTCCTTAATTTGAGTTAGATAGTCAATGTAAATATTGTCTTTAGAGCAAAACCACACTTTTTTTTATATATCAGAATTGTAAATCTCATGAATTTGGAGCAATGATAAATTTCTGTAACCCAATGTAAACAGGTTCCTCTATTACTCCAGTCTGTTTTAGCTGTTGGTTTTTCTGGGGGAGTTGGTTGAGACTTTAATTTTCTTCAAATGCACAATAATCTTATGATAGACAAACAAAAAAGAAATGCATTCTATCCTAGCTATAAGGGCATAAAGTAACTTATATGCATGTCATAAAATTCCTGTGTCTTAATGCTACAGCTGGTTTATTTCAGACCATTTATTTGGTATTACTTTAAAAAGCTCTAGCTATGAACTATTCCCTCCAGCCTTGTTACAAATCCTATAATATTGCTTCAAAAGGAAAGAAATGTGTTTCACCTCCTAAGATCCTGTCCCCTTGCCCTCTCTGGCTAGGTCTTTTTATTTTTTGCTATCCTTAGGGCAACTCATGCTGGTAAAATGGAAATGTAAATTATTGTGTTTGCACAGAACGAGCTGTAAAGTAGTGCAGCTTAACACGTGTGCATGTGTTTATTATCTGGTTTTCTTGACACAGCCCAGTTACTCTGTATGTTGCCCTTAATTATTGGTGTGAAGGGATTATGTGCCTTGTATCCTGCATCACCTGATTCCTGGAACCTCTGGGGTCAGCAGTTAAAAGTCAGCAGCCAAAACTCCCACAGTGAACAAGCTATTTTACTTGGGGATGTGTGTATGTTTATATTTGTATTGTTCTCTAAATTTTGTGTGGATAAAAAAGCAATGTATATGATTTTACCTCATTGAAATGAGTTTGATTGATTTTAGTTGGGAACAATATTAAATTTTCAGATTATTTAGTAATACATATATTCCCCTAGGGCTGCCAGGTATGAGAGGTAACTCTAAGCACACTTCCAAGGCTGTTTAAAACCAATGCTTATTTAAAATGTTTGAGGCTTTGCTCCTGACAGCTCATTTTATTATGGTCTTTGCAAATTCTGATGCTAGTAAATTGCTTCCAAATTGATTTCCTTGAGGTGAGCAAAGTAATACATTTGTAATTGTTTACAAAAAAGAATTTCATTTTGGGGGAAAAATTTGATTTTTACCTTATCTTTAAAAGTGTTTTTTTCCTTGAGAAGTAATACTTAATTTCCTTACCTTACTAGTTCTTTACATTGCAATCTACTAGAGATAAATCAAAACAGAATGATCATATAGCCTAGCCCCACTTTGAGGCAAGCCTTCATTAAAATGTAACCAAATTGACTTCATGAAAAGATTCTGACACAATTTTATTTCCTGACTTTTTATGTAAGTCTACAGTTACTTTTACTGTTTTCCTTATCCTAAGCAAGAAAAGTATGAGAGCTTTCCTTAATCTGTTTGTTTTAAGGGTAAAGTGTTTTGGTACTGATAATATTGAAATAGGTTTAGTGTAATAATAAACTATATACCACTGTCCTAAAGAGTGGCTCAGCCATCTGTTTTTATAGGAAGCAATAATGTTTTCAATAACGGCAGAAGCTTGCAAACTGATCTGGGAGCTCAAAAGGAATGGACACTTCTGAGCCCAAATTCTGTCTCTAGAAACCTCAATCACATTAATAATTGTGAATAAACGTTCTTAACATGAAAATACTTATAACGACAAGTAGTCTCTCTCATTTATTGGACCTTAACCACATAACAGGCACTCATGCCAGGCACCTGAATAGCAAGTTTTCAAGAACCTTCTTTCTTTGGCACCTCATTTATTCTTTTTGCTGAGCTGTTCAAAGTAGAAAAGCTTCAAAAGTAACAGTTCTTAACTTCAAAAGCTATTTTACTCCACAGATTGCCCAAGCCAGAGCAAAGGGCTTGTTGCTTCCCCATTTCTGTGGATGTAACTCCCTAGATATGTTTGTCTTCTCAAAATATCGGCACTTGGCCTCAGGATGGAGAAGTGGCACTATGGTCGCACTCCTGTCAACACAGGCTTGAGTAGGACGAGTGTTAGCCTTTCTTCTCCATTTGTTTCCCAACTCGCCCAACCCCACTCTACAGTCTCAAAATCATCTGAAGACATAGCTGAGGAAAACTGATTTTTTATTCCTAACCACCATTTATTTTTATAATCTATTTTTTGTATGCTTCTATTCCATTACTCAAAACTTTTATGGATACTTTGCAGGAACATAAATCATTATATGGTGTAACCATGGCATTCATAAAGATGTCCTATAGGTCAAGGAACTAATCCTTTCTCAGCACGCAGTATGAAATGCTAGATCTGTTGGCCTAATGTCCATTGAGCTGAAGGCTTTCCAGAATAATTGCGGTTTTCAGTCTTTGCACCCATTTCATGCAACGTCCAAAATGGAGTCGAAGAAGTCTTTGGTCATCATAGAATGTTCAGTTACAATTTGTCATTAAGATTCTTTCATTATAAAGTTAAACTGGAAAGGATAACATCTGATTTTGTTACTTTAGTATTAAAAAAATCTTTTGATAATATAGTGCGATAAATGAAAAAATATATCACTATTTGTCATCCCTGCCCCTTGCTAAAACAATGTTACCAATTTTTTCTACCACTGTTACCAAAATTAAAAGTAAAAAAACCATCTTATTAGTACATACACAGTATTCTTTAATGTTAGAGCATGTTTATGTACTTTAATAGATCCTAGTCTCCCTTTCTTAAAATTTAGTTTTAGGGGTGCCTGGCTGGCTCAGCTGGTAGAGCATGTGACTCTTGATCTTGGGGTTGTGAGTTCAAGCCCCATATTGGGCATACAGCTTACTTAAAAAGATAGTTTTACTTTAGAGAAAATTAGTTTATTGAATATTCCAAATTGACTTATTTTTCCAAATGATAGGAATCTCATTAGTATTAAATCAGATCCAAAATGATTCTCCTGAATCTTCTACCTATGCTATTTTAATTATAGACCATCACAAAAAATTTTGCCTTCAGAATAATTAAATAAATACATATATGATGAAGGAGGTTTATATATAATAAATTATAAATGTAATTTATGTTTGGAATTTAGCTTCTTAGAACCATTATTAAACTTACAGAGAATCTATATTGTCCTTAACTATGTAGAAAAACTATACAATAAGATTTCAGTTAATTGTACATGCATGTAATAGTACATGCATATAATACTTACATTATATATACATATCCTCACAGGTTTAAGAAGACCTATAATTGCAATGTGAAATTTTGATTGTGAATGTTACTAAAAGCAGAATAGTGTCAGACAAAAACCATGATGTTTTATATTCTTTAATTAATTTGTCTGTAATTATAGCTGCCATTCCACCTTATGAAATTATTTCACAAATTTTGGTTTATTGTCAGATGTGGCCTTGTTATAAATATCTGTTTACTGCAGGCTTTGTAGAATCATAAATGTGTAATAGTGTGATGGTGTTCACTCACTCATGCTTCTGGTAGTAATTACTGGGTCTACTGAATTCTGAGCCATCCTCTCCTTGAGATTCCCCTTTTTGAAAGTTCATTTTCCTTCTAATGCTTTTGCAGAGAAAGTTCATTGTGTTTCCTCTTTTGTTTCATTATGGGAAACTTTGTTTCTTAAATGGTTCAATACTTAGTCCAACTTCTCTGTCTGCCTATTGCCATGATACCTGAGAATAAACTAAAGTTGGTGTACTTTTTTGTAATGGGGATTTTTTTCCACTGATAATGTGATTATAAAATTGTGTCAGTAAAATTTAAACAAATCTAGCTACAATAATGCCTTTCTTCCTTCCCTTAAACAGTAAAACTTCCAGGTCTCAGGACTTACGTTGACCCACACACATACGAAGACCCTACCCAAGCAGTTCATGAGTTTGCTAAGGAGTTGGATGCCACCAACATATCCATTGACAAAGTTGTTGGAGCAGGTAACCACCAAAATAATCCCACCCCCAACCCTGTGTTAATTATAAGTTTACAGCTATGAATAAGAATGCTGCCTGAGATCACTCAAGTTCTCAAGCCTAAGTTATATTGCTATGAAAAGGGACATTTTTTCCCCCTGATTTCATGATCAAAGGCAGGCAATAAATAAATGAAGGAGCATTTAATGGAATGTAATGATTTCAAAGGTGCCAGACTTATAGACTCACAGACCATGGCCAGCTTTTTATTTATTGAATTTCAGAGCCAGCAGCCGCAAGAGCTCAGTCCTCCCCAGGCTGTGCTGATCATGTGTCACAAAGCCTATTTGGCTGAAAAGGGGATAACAGGATGAAAGTGTCTTACTTTAAACAAGCTCACGACGTGAAAATTTTGATTTTGTAAAAAAGGTAATTTTAGAATCCTCTTCAGAATTAAAAAAGAGACAACACAAAATAAAATCATAAATAACACATTTTATACAAATTTATTCAAAACTATTTTTGAGTGAACAGTTTAAATGGTTCATTTTAATATTTGCCTGTAACTTTGTATAGTCTTAATTCATTTGCGTTGAAGCTTGCTATCATATAGACATCTCTTTGTTCTAATCATGAATCTAGTCAATAATAGATACATTAACAAACACCTATGGATTGTTAATAGCAGATTCATATTTCCAATAAAAATCATACTTATAAAATAACAATATTTTCACATTTACACATTAACATATGCACATATACAGACATGCAGTGTGCAATTGAATAAAAATTACTACTTAAAAGTAAAAATAAATATTGTACAGTAATTTCATTCCATCATCTCATTAGTCAATATTGTTTTAAAAACAAATGTAAAGTTGATGTAGGAAATAGAAAGATTGAGAAATTAGCTCATTGAATTATACATACGTATCGAATCATGTTTTCAGCAAGTACTATATATATGACTGATGCTTCTTTACACAGATGTGCATATAATTTCTCTGTTTCTCTTTCTGTACATCAAAGCAGTGTTTAGAATTCTAGCTGCATTTACTATTCAAACAGGACAGTCTGAGTAATTCATATTATTTATATAAAACGATAATTTACTAAATCTTCTCTAACTTTATTCATATTTTATCTTCCTAAAACTCACATGCGCAGGTAATATCAAAATATGGAACTAGCAATTGCTAAAAGGAGAATAGAGTATTTGCTTCCTTTTCCACAATCTAAGACTTAAGAATATACATGCTCATCGTATATCTGTGAATGCAGTTGGAACAAGTATATATTGATTACTCTCTTTCATTTGTGCAGTTCTGCTTTGTAAACTGCTCTGTGACATGGGGGCTTTTTGTCGTGCTGGTATTAATGTCCCACAAGAGTGCACTGTTCCCCAGCATGGAAACCTCAAGGGCATAGGTAGTACAAAGACATTGCACACTCAACTGATGTGAGGAGGAGAAACCCATTTAGGCTCAGCCAGTGTCCAGAAGGCCAGACAGACACATCAGGACCTTGAACTTTGGGACTCTCTGCATTAATAAAATTAAATATGTCAATGTTATTGATAACGCCAGATATCTAGAACATAATGGTGGGAGACAAAACACATTAAAAGTGGTATCTGATAAATGAAGACAGAAGGAAATGCTACTTATACTAACTCACTTAATAATCCCCGACACTCATTAAAGATCAGGACAGACATCTTTTTTCATTTCTCTCTTCAAACATATTTGTAAAAAAATAGACATATGCCCCATTTTCAGGTTTTTGCAGCCAATATCCTCATTTGCCATATTCAGGGCAATAATACTGTGCCTGCCTTGTCTGGAAACAAGTGTATCTTCAAGGTTGATTACACTTCTCCTGGAAGATTTCAGTATAATATCGAATACAGCCAATTCTAGTCTGTCTTGATTTCCCTTTCAAAGGTTTGAAAAGACAGAATGGTAGATGGAGATTTTGAAAGCTATCAATTTCTCTTAACATATTTTGAAAAATATAAAATGTCTACAAAAGTAGATGAAATTGTATAATAATAAAACGGAGAATATAGTATAATAGTACCCATTTCCACCACAACTTCAATAACAATCCATTCCTGGCCAGCCTTCTTTCATTTATACACTTACTCACTTCCTATATCCTTTTAAATTTTTAAAAGTAATATTGTCGATAAAAATTTAATAGTTATGCTAAACCTATTAGCATCTATCTCCCAATTGCTACAGGATGAATCTTTTGATCAAAAACAGAACAGTCAATTAAATATAGAGAAAGACTCTATATATGTGAGCTAATTCTCTAATTTTCTGTAGGGTTTTTTTTTTAAAAGATTTTATTTATTTATTTGACAGACAGAGATCACAAGTAGGCAGAGAGGCAGAGAGAGAGAGGAGGAAGCAGGCTGTCCGCAGAGCAGAGAGCCTGATGCGGGACTCAATCCCAGGACCCTGGGATCATGACCTGAGCTGAAGGCAGAGGCTTAACCCACTGAGCCACCCAGGTGCCCCATGTAGGATATTTTATAAAAAGAAATAGATATAATGGAAACTCTTATTTATACTTTGGTTAATCAGAAGAATTATGCCCATATTGCAAATAACAGAATTAAAATTGAACCAAAAATTGACTTACTAAAAGTAGTAATTTTTTTTAATAGTGGAATTCAGAATGACTCAAATTTCCAGTTTTATTCCTCCATCCAACCATTATTTCAAAGATTAAATAATCTTTGAAAATTTCTAAAAGTAGAATATGTTCATTTAATCCCCTATTCTATGCTAGGCATTCACATGGTATTTAATTTTATTAGCCATTCAGATAGACATCGTCTCCATTTCACCAGATCAGGAAACAAGAGCTAAAAATCTGAATGACCTATAGTCACATAGTTATTAATTAAAAACCAAAATGTGAATGTTGTACTTTCCAATTTCAGAGTTCATACAAGACACTAATAATGACAGTAACACCTTCATCTAACATTTTTGTGAGGATTGAGATAATTCTTGCACAGTGCTTACCTGACACATCAACATTGTTCCATATATATTTTTATTATGCTTCTCTTATTAAAACGGTAGAAGGAGAGTGGAATTTGAAGCTAAAGCAGAGTGCCATTCTACTTAAACACAAGTAGATTTTTTTCTTCTATTTTAAATGACACGAGTGTAAGAAATTTTGCTTTGAGCAATTTTGCACCTTAAGATAAATAGATAATTTATCTTTCTTAAGGTGGGTCTGAACTCAGAGAGGAAAATAGTGACCAACACATAGATGACACTTACTATGTGTCTTTACATAATATTCATTTTTTAAATTTGCACAAACACCTTATGAGTTAGACACAGTTGGTGTTCCCAAGTTATAGACAGGAGACAAAATAACAGAGAGGTTAAGAAGCTTGCTTGAAATCACATGGCTAAGAGGTTATCAAGGCAATTAGACCCTAGAATCCATATTCTGTCCACAGTTCTGTACTGTCTGTCCTGCAATCTGGTGACAAATGATTTATTGTCCAGAATAAGTGATGATAACATCAAAATTTAAAACGTGATGCATTATGGCATATTGGCTCATGTTAATGGCAGAACTTAGAGAAAATTAAAGCTTATTGTGGATGATTCCTTATGGTTTACTCAAAATTAATGTTTACACAATGTGAACTGGAGCTCTCTGGAAATGTTCTAATAACCCAGTATCACGAAAGGAATGCTAATTCTTTTTTAAAAAATATATATATTTATTTATTTATGCGTGCACATGCGCAAAAGAGAGAGCACATGCGTGCGCCCAAGGAGGGAGTGCAGAAGGAGAAGCAGCAGACTCCCCACGGGTCAGGGAGCCCAACTCAGGGCTGGATCCCAGGAACCCAAGATCATGACCTGAGCAGAAGGTAGACCACTGAGCCACTCCCTGCAGCCTTTACTCGTGCTTACGTATTCTAACAATGGTTTACTTTGCACCGTAACTTTTCCCCGGAATACACTCTATAATGACATATTTTACTTTGGATTTCAAAAAGTCAATGAATGTTCTCAAATTCTGCCCCCGATTCTCCCTGTAATCTGAAAGAACACTCTAGCTACAGATTCCGCTATCTTCTCTATACTCCCTCAAAGGGAAGAAATGAGATCTGTTTTATTTAGTACTATAACTCTGTATTTTTCAATGTGTCTTCTCACACTGTTGCCAATTGATGAGTATTTATTTAAAAAATGTATAAGTAACTGCTTTTGGACCTTAAATGAATTTGACCAGTTACAGCATAAGTCATTGTTTTGGAAACAGTGATTCCAAAAACCACCAGTTTGGAAACTGGATTCCAGAGAAAGGGTCAAATCCGGGGGAGTTCAGAGCTTCCTGGAGAGAAGCGAGTCGTTCATAGTAATGCAGCTGGTAAATCAATAGGATAACCTGCTGCTTTTGTGGGTTGAACCACTTGCTTGAACAAAATATAGGAAAGAAACATCTCACTTCTTGACAGCTTTTCTCTGGCTGAGCCATGGGGCATGGATCTTGTACAAAAACTCACAGTGAGAAGGTTGAACCAAGAATACTCTTCCTTCCATCTCAAAGATAACCTAATAATCATGTAATTAATCCTTTTCAGAAAAATTTCTCATTTGATATTAAAAAAACACATTTTAAGGTATTGTACAAATGCACATAATATTAGGATTTCCTCTATGAACAAGGAACATTCTATGGGTGGCAATACTTTGTGGTAATTACCATGGCAAGCAGTGGGTCAGAGAAATGAATGTAGAGAATGTCTGCCCTCAGGAAGCTCAAAATATGAAAGAGTTATGGGTAAATCTTCTCAATAACAATATATATGAAGTTAGTGCCACAACTAGTTCTAGGCAGTTTTATTTATTTATTTATTTATTTATTTATTTGACAGAGAGACAGAGATCACAAGTAGGCGGGGAGGCAGGCAGAGAGGGTGGGGGGAAGCAGGCTCCCCGATGAGCAGAGAGCCTGATGTGGGGCTCGATCCCAGGACCCTGGGATCATGACCTGAGCCGAAAGCAGAGGCTTTAACCCACTGAGCCACCCAGGTGCCCCGGCAGTTTTTATATTAGTTGGCTTATACTATTTAAAAGTCAGCAACACTCCATATTTAGTAAATTCTGGATTAATCATGAATTTAAGATAAGTTTTTTATTGGAGATATTGAATCTAAGAAAATGTTTATAGTGATTCTATAGAAAAAATTATTACCTTTTTTTTGATACTAGTATTTTCTTCTTCCTTCCAGAAGCTCAGAGAATTTTACAACTAGTATGTCAGTAATGCAACATGCCAATACTACAATAAAATGAATTGGTAGCAGATGCTTTTGTTCTCATTTTCAGAGAGTCTGAGTATATCACTAAACTGATTCTCTTGGTAATGACAGAATGGCTGGAAACATCTGAAATTTAATCCATTGCTCAACCCATATTATCTGTGTTGGTCTGCTTATCATCCTCAGGAAATGGTAGCTATGAGAACAAGGAGTTAAAACCCTATTAGATGTAGCTTTCAACTTTCCTCTGGTTCTTTCATATTTTATTATCACAATGTGGTACTTGAAAATGTATGAGGCCACTTACAAGGTTCATTTTCCATAGGGTGTGGATGCCCTGAGGTTTCTTAGGGAGTCTCTGATTACCATCTTCTGAAATAAGTTGAAAGCCGACAGCGTACATCTTGTGGATCAAAGGTGTAAATATTTTGAATGGGATTATTGAGGGGAAAGAGTTACTCTTTACTGATACCTTTTTATTATATAATTCCTTACCTTTTGTTGTGGTTCTGTTCCTCTAACAGGTGAATTTGGAGAAGTGTGCAGTGGTCGCTTAAAGCTTCCTTCAAAAAAAGAGATTTCAGTGGCCATCAAAACCCTGAAGGTGGGCTACACAGAAAAGCAGAGAAGAGACTTCCTGGGAGAAGCAAGCATTATGGGACAGTTTGACCATCCCAACATCATTCGACTAGAGGGAGTTGTTACAAAGAGTAAGTCAAGTCAAAAGGCAGACTTTTGCCTGTGTTGAGCAGAGGTTATGTAAAACTAAACTCTATCATTAAAGAATTTTGATTTTTTTAAATAGCTGTCTGTCAGTCTTATCAGAAAGACTAGTTTGGGGTTAACATGGCTTTCTTTGACAAGAGAGTGAAGATATTTAAGTAGTTTTATATTGAAAGTGCTGTTCTAGATCTTTAAAATTTGGGAAAAAGTAGAAGCTAAAAAAATTGGTCTGTATTAAGACATACTGATGAAAAGACAGTTAAGAAGTGAATTGTGGAGAAGTCTCTGTTATGAAGAGTGACAAGGAAAAACGATGACTCAATTTTGACAGGAATTGCTGGGAACTCCCAGCTAGCTGCCTTTTCTTTTACTGTTCACCAGTTTCAGTTAAATTTCCAAATCTTTACTCCCTTGATTTTAGGAAAATTATGGGAGTTTGGGGACTGCTTCTGAGCTGTAAAGATTGGGATCACATTAGACCCTAGGCCTTTTCCTGGTTCTCTGTGGATTTCAAATAATTCTAATCTAGAGTCCCAGATGGATTTTTGGCTGATCTGGGGAAACTCTGGCTCACTGCCCATGATAGAGATCTGAACTTATTTCCATGATAGTTTCTCCAGCCAGACTCAAAAGGAATCCCGTGAGGCAGATATGTGATTTTTGGCTCCAGTACCAATGAAAACCTCTTGAGAATGCTCTAGGATTTTTTTTTTTTCCTCAAGATTTTAGAGCACAGGATGAAGAATAAGCTAAATTGGCAGCAAACTACTTAGAGCGAAAGACAACATATGGCAGGAAATTTGGCATCCTTTAGGGGATAATTCATTGGCACCACATTTACATATTCTATGGTTACCAACAGACATTACACATTATATTTTTCACAATGATATTTTTCTTTAACATTACATGGAGCACTTTCCAAATGGCACTAATACCTGTTCTCATCTTAGTGTGACTAAAAAGGCAGTTCCTTTCTCACAAGAGCATGGTATAATTGAAATGTACTTTGATTTCCTTTGGAGTTTTCTTATATAATAAATGGGATTAAAAACTGAGTAATGTAGAACCAAACCATAAACTATAAGCTCATATTAAGTATGGTAAGAAACATGTTTCCCTTTGTACTCCTAAATACTAGGCCATACTAGTAGTAACTCTGAAATATTTTCTGATGAAGAGCATTTTTTAACTATTTTTTAAGTTAATAATAAAAACACTGTTAGTAGTAGTAAGATTGGGAAAATGTTCAAATCCTTTGTTCCTGCAGGGCAAAACCGTACTAGTTAATGCCTGTAGAATTAAGAATTATGTCTCACTGGGATTTTAATAATCTATTAGCTGTTTATTCCCCTTTATATCATCCTCACCAAGTGTTTGTCCTTCAGATCTCGAGCACATCCCTTGGGGAGGAAACTCATTTGTACTTGTATAGCCATTTTTCTTTTAACTTAATTTTCGTAAGATTTTTTTCATAAGATTTTCTTTACGAGTTGACTATTGTATGCCAACATTGTACTATGGATGTCATTTCATTATTATCACTACCCTGTGAACTAGATACAATAATTCCATTTGCATTTGAACAAATGATACCTGTAAAAGCAAGCAGCTTATCTAAATAGAAATTCCTGGAGAAAGCATTGGAAACTTGGTCTGTTGGTTTTACCTCTTGTCCCTGACAATGGACAAAAATGAGTTTCTAATTTTCATTTTGTATTCTACTTCTTCTTTTATATCTTGATTTTTTTTTAATTTCTCTAATAATTTGATCGTTGCAAGAAATCCTTCAAGCTTAAAAAAGTTTCTGGAAAGAATTAATAACCTTTAATACCTAAAACAAAATGTGAACTCTCATAAAGAGAAAGAGTCCATGTTATTTTTAAAGGAGTGATGAAAATAGAAATTGGATCATACTAGGTTCTTAATTTACCAATGTTAAGGAATTTTAAACAATTGATTGATTGATTGAATGGAAAAAAGAGCAATATCTTCCACCTATAGGTCTTTCTTTGGTGTTGGTTCATTAAATTGAATGCATGCTTCAAGGAAGTGCAATTGTATAACTGCTTGTGTCAGTCAGGGAGTGATGGAAAACATCATTATATTTCAGCATGGGCAGAATTATCTATCACCTAACTTCTCCAACACCTACACTTAATAGAGAATGAGATAAAAGTGGCTATCAAAATAAATATTAGATTTAAATTTGTTTATTGATAGGCTCTTATATTTTATCAGATGTAAATTGACTATTGGTTTCCAGTGTTAATAAATTATTGAAAATGACCTGTTATATTTTGCTAGCTGTTACTTATAAATTCGTTCAGTGAATGATGAGCAACATTAAACCATAATTATTATGGCAGGTTTTCTTTAAATATAAACATGAAATAATCAAATAAGAATTACAGCTGACAAAGAAATCCATAAAACAACACCCAAGACCAAACTGCAGAAAAAGAATGCATTAAGGAAAAAATGTTTTTAAAATCATAGGCATTACACATTAAATGCCTTATTGAAGTCAGATTTTATAACATTCTAATGTGAATTACAACTGCTTTATTCTTGGAGTGAAAGTTCTAAATTTGGTAAATCTCCCTGGTCAAACAAGCATGTAAGAGGCTGCCGGATCTGACTATATAGATCCCAGTCATCTTGTATAGTGCAAACATAATAGAGTAGTAGACCTAGATTAGATTTTGAACTCCTGGCATATTTAAAAGCTCTAAGTCTGGTACCCTATAATATCTGAGAGAAAATAGAAATGCCTTAAAATGAATTTAATGTTTCATTTAACATATAAATAAGGCAATTTTGTCACCAGAAGTTATTCATCCACTGCTATTATTTTCTTTGTTTCCTGGGAATATAGGACTCTAAAACAATCTAATTGCAAAGTTCATAAATACACACACACACACACACACACGAGTGATGCATAACTTATAATTTAATAAACAAAATTGTGTTTGAAGAAGAAAGCCAGTTATATCAGTATCTGGATTAAGAATTAGAGGGTCAGAGTTCAAGTTTTGACTCAACCCAACTGGTTGTGAGTCCTGCGGTAAATCAAAGCACTCACAGAGACAAGTTTCTTCACTTGTGATTCAGAATAGCAGTTCTACTTCACTATTTCCAGATACCTTAAAGGTCAAGTAAGATTATATAGGAATATATTCTGTTAAGTGAAATAGAGCTATGAAAATCTAAATTATTACTCTGGGTAAGTTCGAGAATTTATCGATTAATCTTGGCTGTATAGGAAAAAAAAATCTTGAAAGCAATTCCTTTTGTTTTGCTCAATAATAATTCTTCTTAATATTTCTATTAATTATATTTTTGAAACGCTACATCTGTTAGAAAGTATCATTTTCAAGTCATTTAGAGAAAGCCCTTTATTCAGTCATTATATTTCTATTTATTTGAATTGAACCATAAACAATTGTAATACGTTTTGAGCTTGATGGTCTTAAACAAGAGAAGGTGAGAGAGAGTCTCTGATCTTCAAAGTAGCAGAAAGCTGGGGGCACAGTCTCTGCTCAGAACTTGGTACTAACATGTGTTATCAATTTTAGTTGAAGTTCAAAAAGATGGAACTTGTTTTTAGCAAATGTTTGATATTTCTGCCATCACAACATTAGTCAAATGATGTTCCTACTTCAAGAAGACCCACATTGGCCATTTTTTACCTAGTGAAATAGAAGGACTTATATTAGATAAGTTTGATGTGGTTTTGTTGGTATTTGGGGAGGGATTATTTTCTGAAAATTAGAAATAATAATAATAATTAGTGTAACTGTAAATTTACATCATTAAGGAATACAGTAAGCAGAACATTAGGACAGTTTCTCATAATTAATCATTTCTATATTTATGTGAATGTTCACTTTACAGCAAAGGCTTAGTCATTTATTTGCACCTTTCTATCTCCTGCACATATGATAAAAATATTGCTGAGATAAAACGTCATTCTACGGTGGCAATGCCAATTTCTTGTTATGTCCTGTTTGCTTCTCTCTGAAAGTGTTCTTCTGCACTTGTCTCAAGGGTACTGTAATATTCAAAATAGACTATACATCTTATATTTATTTTATTAACAATCTATAGAAATAGTTTGTTAGAATAAACTCTGACGACACAAGTCCTCTTGCATTCATGACTAATTTGAGAAAGGAGTTGAGAAAATCTCTATCCAAGTGTCCACAACAATGAAATTAGGAAAATCTTTCAAATATATTGGAGAAAAATATAAGACAAGGAATGCTATTTTTATACATTTAAGAATTTTCCTTATTTCTTCAACATTGACCATTTATATTTTTTGGTTGAATTGGCCACATTTGAATTTAAAAAATAATTTGTTTTTGTGTGTTTTCCCATTTGGATAGGTTTATGAAATTTTTGAAAGGTTAAATGCAACTTAAAAACATTTGTTAGAGCATGACTTACATCTGCCCAAAGATCAATTTTAAATTTTAAAATATACAATAACTCTCCTAAAGGAAGAACTGTAATTATACACTTGTTTAATAACTGTCTGTATAATTCTAATCATAGACAAATTCTTGCAAAAAGTGAGAAAAAGAAACATCCGTAACTCATGAGGCTGAGGATATCTTGACAACAAATCATACAAGAATATTTTCAAAGGGGGAAAAAATGCAATGCATGAATAAAAATTCAATAACATTGGAATAATTATAAAGCCATAGTTAATAATTTTATCAAAAAGATACTATATAATGCTCAAGTATAGTTTATTCCAATAATGCAAAGTTAGTTTGCTATTAAATCATTCTAGAAATTCACAACATAGAAAAGAAAAACTCAGTCTCGATAGGTACAGAAAATAAACATTTTACTTTAAAATTTTTTCTGAGCACGTCCTACATGGAAATATGTATGTCTGATAAGTGTATGTAAAAAACCGTAAAACAAAACAAAACAAAAAAACCCTACAACATTGTATTCAGTAGTAAAACATGGAAAGCATTTATCTTAAAGTAGAAATGAGAATCCTGCTATTATCAATTCAGTTCATTATTATAGGTAAGGTCTTAATTTTTGCAATTAGACAAGAAAATAAATAAAATGTAGAAAGATTGAAAAGGGAAAAAAATCTAAGCTGTCCTTGCAAAATCAAACTGAGCACATACAGATTACATACTAATTGTTATTGCACTTATTTTACAAACCACCTTTGAATAGAATAAGGGAGAGTAGAAATATCATTCCTGTCTTTTTTTTAAAGTATAGTTGATATACAGTGATATATTAGTTTTAAGTGGATGGTATATTGTGGGCTGTATAGCCTCTGCTGTATTTTTCAGCTGTTCCTGTTTTTAAAAGTATTAAATTTTGTTTTGAATTAAACACAAATAAAATTTAAAAGTGTAAAGTAACTGAAAGAAAAGCATTCAGCGTACTAAGATTGGCTAGGGTTAGGGTTAGTATGGTTGGCAGGGAAGACTTGGAGAATGTGTTTCTTAGCCTGATTTTGAAGAGAGAGATTTTCCTTAGGCACCCTGAGATGATAGACATATGATCAGTTTTAACTGGCACTCTACTAGGTGCTGGTTTTAGAACTACATACAACATGGAGTTGGCCTCTGCCCTCATTAATTTATAGACCAGTGGGTGTAATAGGGGTCATTCTTTTAAAAATATTTTATTTATGTGTGTGAGAGAGAGAGAGTTGGCAAAGGAGCAGAGGAGTACGGAGAGGGACAAGCAGAGTCCACACTGAGCCTGGAGCCATATATAGTTCTATCTCATGACCCTGAGATCATGACCTGAACCAAAATCAAGAGTCTGATGCTTAACCAGCTGAGCTGCCCAAGCACCCTAATAGGGATCATTCTTAAAATGAATAATGTCTTGATTAAAATGGAATTTGGAAAATATTGTCCTGTATTTTTATATGATTTAATAGTAAACCACAGAAAAATGCTCTAAGTTCAATCAGCTAGTTAGGTACAGTACATGAAAATCTAAAACCAAAACATTTTATTTCCAATCAAAGATGATTCTAGTCTTTTTTCCAGGGAATAATGAAGTATACTTGTCAAATTGTTTTTCAGTTTACCTCCTGCTGTGTATGCTTTTTTGCTTCCCTCCTGATTCTGATTAAATGATATTAATCATGAGCGCTGGCTGCTAAGGTCAAAGATTTTGATTTTATATACCACACTCATGTATTGGAGTGTGTTTTAATTTTTTGGAAATGAGACATAGAGTATGTCAGATATAATTACTGGTAGTAGGAATTAATAGCATTTATTTTGAAAATGAATTGAATTTCAATAATTTTTTAAAGATTTATTTATTTGAAAGAGAGAGCACAGGAATGAGTGGGGGGAGGGGCTGAAGGAGAGGGTGAAAATCTCAAGCAGACCATGCTGAGTCTGGAGCCCCACATGGGGCTTGATCCCAGCACCCTGAGATCACAGCCTGAGCCGAAATTGAGTCAGTCAGTAAACCAAATGAGCCACCCAGTTTCCCCTCAATAATTTTTTTTAAAAGTTTTTAAGTACTCTCTATATCCAATGTGGGGTTCAACCTTACAATCCCAAGATGAAGAGTTGTATGCTCTACTGACTAAGCCAGCCAGGCACCTCAATAAGTTTTAATATTTTTATCATTGATGAATACTTTTTATGTTTGAATGAAAATATTTCAATCTAAACCCAACATTTATTTGATAATTGCAAGATTAATCTCTATGTATGGCTATATACTTATCACATTTTCCTGTCCCTTTTATAGAAAATGTGATTAGAAAGGCTGTGATGAGATCCATAATGTTGAACCTGGAATTCTTATATATTCTGAATCACATTTCTTGTGTCATCAAACAGTGGTTCAATGATTAATAATATATCCAAACCTCTGGGGATAGTTGGGGAAATGAACTGATTGTAACAGACTGATTTGCTTCCCTGAACCCTTTAGTTATGAAAGATCATAATTTTATTTATATTCATGAGTCAACCTAGGAACAAAAGCGAAATTCCACTGCACATTTTGTTTTGCTTATTTTTGAGGTTTCATTTCAGCCAGCCATCCAACAATAACTTTATTGAGTTTTAGTATGGATATTCAAATGTACTTTAGGATTTCTGAGGGCAGCGAATAATATAGGCCCTTCAAAACATGAGAATGTCACTTCTAAATCAAAATACGTAGGAGAGAGCATGCAACCTTGATAGAAAAACACATTGCATCCATGTACAGATGAACTAATATTTTATAAATAATTTCCAGCTATATTAGTACATGTTAGAACTAGTTCTCACCACTATTGCAGAGAGTTTCTTTTCCTTTAACCTTATTTATTATAATCAAAAACACAAGGGAAACTAAGGTAGAATAGAAAATTAGATAGTAAAAAAATAAAACTTAGAAATTAAGGCTTTCCAAGGTAGAATATTTGTGATTCTGTTTATTCTTTGTCTGTACATTTGGGTTTGCTGAATCTTTGAACTTAATGTAAAGCATATTTTCAGACTTGCCCATCTTAACTGATGTGTTTACAAATATCTAAATTTTAGAGCTAAATGCAACCTGATCTGATTTCTGAATGGTCATGGGGCTTTGGCTTAATTGACTGGTTTGATTTTTCAGCTACTTTTATTTCCATTGCCAAACATTCCACTAGACATGCTAACAAGAAACGAAATGGTCATAAGGCTGGGAGCCAGAAGGAAACGAGTGATAAGCAAAGGTCTGGGTAGTATGAAAACACGGCAACTGGCCATTGTAATTGAGAGTTGGCTGTATGAGGCAAAATATCTGTGACTACACTTACTGTATGCATTGGATTTTGCTAGCGTATTATTCTTCATGGAATGGTATTAAGGCAAGAACATAGAAAATTATAATGATTTATGGAGAACATGCATATGAAGGATTTCATTCATTCATTCATTCATTCATTCATTTGTTCACTCATCCATTCGTTTAATTTCAGCTCAGTCTCTGGGACCAGTTTTTAGGCATTGGACTGATCAGTTCAGGATAGATAGAAGTTTTCAAGGAAATGTTGAATCTTCCCTTTCTTCCTGAATATTGTTAAATCTAAAGCTTAATTAGAATTTTGAAGAAGCAAGTTCTAGAGGCTTAAGCTTTTGCCTAATGACTTTTCAGACATTACCAGATTAACTAGATATATATGTTATGTTACCCAAAATACATAATTAAATCAGTACCTTCATGGAAAATGGATTGGTATACCAATTAATTGTTACATATATAAAAATTATCTGAAAATTGTAGAATTTAAATAATTTTTCTTTACCTCTTAATAAATAAGACCTATAGCTTGAGATACATCCAAATACTAAATATAGCAAGTATAACCTTCATAGTACCAAGCCATATAATTCATAGCTAGTGTGAATTAAGATTTTTTTACCTATGAAAGGAAAAAGCAGGCAAAGAAAGCTATTTTTTAAAAATATATTACTTATCTGTTTGAGAGAGAGAGAGAAAGTGCACAAGCTGGGGGCAGGGACAGAGGGAGAGAGAGGAGACTCCCAGTTCAGCAGGGAGATACATGGGACTCCATCCCAGGACCCTGAGATCATGACCTGACCTTCTGAAGGCAGATGCTTAACGGACTGAGCCACCCAGGCTCCTCAGAAAGCTATTTTCTATCATCAGAATGGCAAACTAAACTTCATGATATAGAAGGAACATATGAGGAAAATTTAAATGTGCACTACAATGAGGGGTGCATCGATGTTTGTTAAAAAGAACCAGAGAGGGAGACAAACCATAAGAGACTCTTAATCTCAGGAAACAAACTGAGGGTTGCTGGGGGATGGTAGGGGAGGTCTAGGATGGCTGGGTTATGGACATTGAGGAGTGTGTGTTATGGTGAATGCTGTGAAGTGTGTAACACTGACCTTTACCCCTGAAGCAAATAATACATTATATGTTAATAAGAAAAAATCAATTAAAAAAAGCCATTTGCTCAAGGTCTTTCAGCAGTGCTTAGTCAAGACTAGATTCAGGTCCTTCAGACATGGAAGACAAGCAAATTCCCTTCTTTTTGTAACATGATGGGATTATATTTAAAACAATATTATAGCAAAAATAAAGGAAGAGAATTATAGTGTAGTAATACTGTAGGTTTTAAAATCAGAGATAGCAGTGTTGGGAATGTGCTGGAGAACTAATTGATTGTGTGACCTCAGCAGGTTTCTTAAATCCACGATGTTTTCGGTTAAGGACACCATAAAATGGGAATAATATATATCACTAATGCACAAGATGGTGTGAACATAAAGTAGTGTAATGTATGTATGTAATATATATAGGTATAAATATGTAATGTTACATAATTCTAATCATGCAAAAAATTAGTGTTTTCTATATATGATCAATTTTCCATATTTCTTTGCCTTTTTGAATTGTTCATTTTGCATTATTTATTTTTCAAGTTGCTGTTGTAATATATAGAATTATATTTTCAGCTTTGCTCCCATGATGTTAAACTGTGACAATTATCTAAAATGCCACAGACTTCAGAGTTGTTATTTTAATTCAGAATAATCCATGGAATTTACACCCAACAGTTGCCTGAATCATTATGTAGTTGAACATTTGTTCTATTTGTAAATACATATAACATTATACTCAACACTCTTGTATCTAATGCTTTTCATATTTTAAATGTTTCTCTCAGTATAAATTTCCAAGAGTAACAGCATAGTGGATTCAAGTTGCTGCTTTTGGCTTTATTATGTATTAGCTGTATGACATTGAGCAAGTTAATTACCCTCTACACATCTTAGTTTTCTCATGTGTAAAATGGAAATGATAATATTTAGAAAGTTATCATATATAGAATAATTAAACCAGCATCTGGCACATAATAAGTGCTATATAAAGTTAAATGCTCATTGAAAGATTTAATTGTATTTAAGGGCACATATTTCTAAAATGGTTGTTATAAGTTATTGCCAACAGCTATTTTAATTTTATTTTCCTTTTAAATATGGATTTTAGGGACACCTGGGTGGCTCAGTGGGTTAAAGCCTCTGCCTTCTGCTCAGGTCATGATCCCAGGGTCCTGGGATCAAGCCCCACATCCTGCTCTCTGCTCAGCAGGGAGCCTGCTTCCTCCTCTCTCTCTGCCTGCCTCTCTGCCTACTTGTGATCTCTGTCTGTCAAATAAATAAAATCTTTAAAAAAATAAAATAAATAAATAAATATGGATTTTATATTTTAATGTGTTAATCGAATACAGATTTTTAAGAGTTATAATTATTCATCTTAATTGTTTTATGAAAATCACATATAGGATCCATGAAGATGGGGACTTTGATTTACTTGCTCTGACTAACCAGCATAAAAAGGAACGCCTAGTACATAGCTCTATAAATACCTGTACAAAGGATAAAAGATTATGGAAATCCTGGCTATATGTTGGGCTAGAAGGCAGAAATACTTCATTTTGTAGATCAGCTAGTATTCAACTAAAGGTAAAAAAGGAGACATATTTTAGCTCACAGAAAGCCATGCCAAATAAGCTAATTGAGATACTATACTTATACCTTCTTATTTTGAAAACAAATCTTCAATTTTTTTTGGTTTTATTTCTATTAAATATTTTTTGCAACTTTGCAATATTGGGAAGACAGGGAAAGCTTTTACATTTTTAATTCATCAGTGTATCAAATTGTATTATATATATTCATGACATGATATTTATTGAACTCTGCTGATCGTGTTTAATTTATTATTTACCATATATCCAGGTAAACCAGTTATGATTGTCACAGAATACATGGAGAATGGTTCTTTGGACAGTTTCTTACGTGTAAGTAGAAGATTTTATATATATTCATATATCTCTTATCCCTATCTATCCATATCTCTTATCCTTCTATCTATACACATACATGCATAAATATGGAGTGAATCACTGGAAATGTGAGACCTCTAATATTTTGCGAGTTATTAGATAACAAAGTTTAAAGTAAAACTGAAATTGGGGGAACTAAATAGTAAGAGGAAGACTAAAATCGTATCTTTATCTTGCAGCATCCCAAGTTAATGGTTTATATTTTTAAAACAAATTTGTGCAAATTGCTTCAGCCTTTTTGTACTGCCAAGATTCACAGTGGTTAAAATAGAAAATTCTAAAAGACCCTTAAATTAAGACGTAAATAACATTGATTGATGTAAGATGAACGTTCTCTTTTCTTCATTTAAAGTAACTTCAGACTGCTATTAGATAGAAGACCATCGATCTCTCACATAGAGCTTTTGTCTCAGAAAATAAGCAAGTGTTATAATTCCAAAGTAGTCTCAATTCAGAGATATCTTTTCGGTGATATATATGCACCCATACATATTTTTAGTGATTTAAACCTAGAAATTTTATTTTTAAAAATTGTTTCAGCAAATATTCAAAGAAATAAGTTTTATGGGGAACAAGATACTGCCAATCACTAATCACTGCAAGGGTTAAAAAAAGACATATACTCTCTTTAATATGCTTTCAGTGTTACAAAATAGAAATAGACAGGAAGCATAGTATAATTCATTATCATAGAGGAAAATTGTAAAATTTCTATAAATAAGAAATTATTTATTTTAATATTCATGAGGCAAATACAAATTTTACCAGCAATTATTTTCCCAAGCATTTAAAAAACAAGTACTTTTTAAATCAGATAATTAAAACCACTATAATAAATATTCTTTTAAATTGTTATTGTGTAGATAAAACTAAACATGGAATTTTATATCTATCTATACATGCATTTATGCACATATGTATACATATATGTGTGTATTTACCTATTTATCATATAAATCGTATATTTCTATTTTAATGCAAGTAAACTGGAAGTGTTTCTAAAACAGACCTCTGACTTTGTGTTTTATTGTTTTTCATTTTATGACCTATAACTCAAGACTGAGTAAATGAATATTCGGTAAATATTTTTAATTCTGAATTATTTATTTATGATGATAATTGAAACATGTAACATCCACCTTCTTGGAAGCAATTAATAAAAGATCTGAAAAACCAGGAGGAAGAATGGACATTCAATCAAATAAGTATGTAAAACTAAAATAGCCACAGGATTCATTTCATTTTGTTGTTCATGAACTTAAAATTTCTGAGGGGTTTCTCTGTCACCAAAAGACCAGGAAAGAACTAATTTTGAACCTGAAGTCAGAATATTGGGATCCTCCTTGTAATGAAGTATTTAGTAATGCAGCTATTGTGCTATTTTGTTTTAGCTTTGTTTCTATTTATTCACATATCTTGTTAGGCTGGAGTGCTTAGAACTTAAAATGTATATAGTCAGTCTGTTTACAGTTCAGTATGTGAGATTTTAACCAAGGTATATCTCTAAGGAAGAGCAACACATCTTACCTGTGTATTTGAAATACTTCTCAGAAACATGATGCCCAGTTTACGGTCATCCAGCTAGTGGGGATGCTTCGAGGGATAGCATCTGGCATGAAGTACCTCTCAGACATGGGTTATGTTCACCGGGACCTTGCTGCTCGTAACATTTTGATCAACAGTAATTTGGTGTGTAAGGTTTCTGACTTTGGACTTTCACGTGTTCTAGAGGATGATCCCGAAGCTGCTTACACAACAAGAGTGAGTCACTTTTTCTTTTTCTTCTTGTCCTTTTTATCTTTGTTTTCCGCCTTGTGTTATGTGGACTTGCAAATAAGTAAAAGTCATGTCTCCCAGTGCTTTGTCAATTATGTCTTCCTATGAAGGAAATGTATCCTTTAACATTAAACTATTGTTACTTCTTCTGGGCAAATATATGGTCACTGTTTATAAGGTGGATAATGATGGTAATTCTGAAATGTCATACATCGGTTTAATGTGTCCCCCAGAAAGGCAGCATGGTTCACTCATGTTTGAAGTCTTGGGATTTTTATATTTACCCATTTTTGGATCTGGTTGAGCCACTTTTAGTAAACAGACTGGATAAATTCTCAGTACCTCCATCCAACTAGATATAATTTTAAAGCATTATAAAATTCATGTTTACCTAAGCAACACATGCTCACGTCATAAAAATTTCAAAACAAAGCAATAGAAAGGAGAAAAGTCATCCATAATTATGCCACCCACAGAGAACATTTCTAACTTTGTCAGTTAATTCTTCCAGATTTTTTCTGCCTCCTTATTATACACACCTATCCATGAATACATAATTAGAATAGGATTATTCATAATATCACTGTATAGCCTGCTTTTCTCTAAGCAATATACCTGCTGAATATATTTCAATAAATATATTGAATATAAATAAATAAATAAATAATATTCTTCAATAAATAATCAATAAATAATAAATAATCTTAATAAATAATCAACAAATAAATTGTCAAAAAATAATCTTCAAGTTTCCATTTTTAGCAGTTCTATCTATTCTACTATCTGGTTGTACCATTTTATTAAAATCAACTCCAAATTATTGGTCAAATTATTATTATTTCTAGCTTTTTAACATTTTTTATCATTTTATTCTATTATTTTTAAAATTTTTTCCATTATGGTAAGTGTACTCTTTAATCCTCATCTCCCCACCCAGGTTCTTTCTTGTAACCATCAGTTTGTTCTCTATAGTTAAGAGTCTGTTTCTTGATTTGTCTCTCTCTCCTTTTTTTTCCCTTTGCTTGTTTGTTTGGTTACTTAAATTCCACATATGAGTGAGATTGTATGGTATTCGACTTTCTCTGACTGATTCATCTCACTTACCATTGTGCTCTCTAATTCTATCCCTATTGTGGCAAATGGCAAAATTTCACTAATTTTATGGCTGAATGATATTTCTTTGTGTGTGTGTGTGATGTACCATTTCTTTCTTATCTATTCATAAATCAAAGGACATTTGGGTTGCTTTCACAATTTGACTGTTTTAAATAATGCTACAACGCCACATATTTAGGGGGTAAATACCGAGTAGTACTATTACTGGATCATAGGGTAGTTCTATTTTTAGTTTTTGAGGAACCTCCATATTGTTTTTCACAGTGAATGTGCCAGTTTGCATTTCCACCACCAGAGGAAGAGGGTTCCTTTTTCTTTGCCTCCTCGCCAACATTTGTTTTTCGTATTGTTTCTTTTAGCCATTCTGACAAGTGTGAGGTGGTATCTCATTGTAGTTTTGATTTGTATTTCCCTAATGATTAGTAATGTTGAGCCTCTTTTCATGCATCTGGTGGTCATCTGTATGTCTTCTTTGAAGAAATGTTTGTTCATGTCTTCTGCCCATTTTTAATTGGATTATTTGTTTTTTCATCTTAAATTGTGTTAGTTCTTTAAATATTTTGAACACTAACCCCTTATGGGATATGTCATTTGCAAATATCTTCTCCTATTCAGTAGGTTGTCTTTTAGTTTTGTTAATTGTTTTTTTCATTGTGCAGAAACTTTTAATTTTGGTGTAGTCCCAACAGTTTATTTTTGCTTTTATTTCTCATCTCAGGAGACATATCTAGAAAGATGCTAATAAGACTGATGTCAGAAAGGTTACTGCCTGTGTTCCCCTAAAGGATTTTTATGATTCCAGGTCTTACATTTAGGTCTCTAATCCATTTTGAGGTTTTTTGTGTATGATTAAAGAATGTTTTTTCAGGGGCGCCTGGGTGGCTCAGTAGGTTGAGCCTCTGCCTTCGGCTCAGGTCATGATCTTAGGGTCCTGGGATCGAGCCCCACGTCGGGCTCTCTGCTCAGCCGGGATCCTGCTTCCCCCTCTCTCATTGCCTGCCTCTCTGCCTACTTGTCATCTCTCTGTGTGTCAAATAAATAAAAGTTTTTAAAAAAAGGAATGTTTTTCAGTTTTATTCTTTTGCATGTGGCTGTCCAGTTTTTCCAACACCATTTGTTGAAGAGACTGTCATTTTCCTATTTATATTCATTTCTCCTTTGTCAAAGGTTAATTGACTGTATGATTGTGAGTTTATTTCTGGGCTTTCTGTTCTGTTCTATATATGTATTTTTGATCTGTATGTCTATTTTTTTCTTTAAGCTTTTTATTTAAACATATAATGTAACCCCACCACCCTCTCCCAACCCCTCTCCCCCCACCCACCTCAGTTTGTTTTATGACATTACGAGTCTCTTTTGGTTGGTCTCCCTCCCGATCCCATCTTATTTCATTTTTTTCTTTTCCTATCACCTTAACCCCCACCCCCATTGCATCTCCACTTCCTCATATCAGGGAGATCATGTGATAGTTGTCTTTCTCCAATTGACTTATTTCGCTAAGCATAATACGCTCTAGTTCCATCTATGTTGTCACAAATGTTAAGATTTCATTTCTTTTGATGGCTGCATAGTATTCCATTGTATATATATACCACATCTTCTTTATCCATTCATCTGTTGATGGACATCTAGGTTCTTTCCATAACTTGGCTATTGTGGACATTGCTGCTATAAACATTCGGGTACACGTGCCCCTTCAGATCACTACATTTGTATTTTAGGGTATGTCTATTTTTAATACCAGTACCATACCATTTTAATTACTATTGCTTTGTAATATAACTTGACATCTGGAATTATGATACCTCCAGGTTTTTTTTTTCTTTGAAGATTGTTTTGACTATTGGGGTCTTTTGTGGTTCCATACAAGTTTTAGGATTGTTTGTTCTAGTTCTGTGAAAAATGATGTTAGTATTTTAGTAGGGATTGCATTAAATGTGTAGATTGCTTTGGGTAGTATGGACATTTTGACAATATTTGTTCTCTCAATCTATAAGCATGGAATGTCTTTCATTTCTTTACATCATCTTGAATTTATTTTATCAGTGCTTTATAGTTTTCAGAGCACAGGTCTTCCACTACTCTGGTTAAGTTTATTCCTAGATATGTTATTGTTTTGGGTACAATTGTAAAAGCAATTGTTTTCTTAATTTCTCTTTTTGCTGTTTCATTACTGGTATTTAGAAATGCAACAGATTTCTGTATATTGATTTTGCATCTTGTGACTTGACTGAATTCATTGATCAGTTCCAGTAGGTTTGGGTGGAGTCTTTCAGGTTTCTATATATAGTTCCATGCCATCTGCAAATGGTGAGAGTTTACTTCCTTATTTGGATGCCTTTTATTTCTTTATGTTATCTAATTTCTTTGGATACTATGTTCTATTAAAGTGATGAGAATGGACATCCTTGCTCACTAGTTCCTGACCTTAGGAGAAAAGGTCTCAGTTTTCTACCATTAAGTATGCTGGTTGGCTGTGGGTTTTTCATATTAGGCCTGTGTTATGTTGAGGTATGTTTTCTCTAAACCTACTTTGCAGAGGATTATTATCATGAATGGATGTTGTACTTTGTCAGATGCTAGCTTTTCAATATTTTGTACAGATGTGTAAATGATCCATCTGCATTCATAATTATGTAAGTCTGATCATTTCCCTATGATAGAACCCCAAAAGTGGATTTTCTGTGCCCATTTTAAAAGCGTACTTAAGGGGCACCTGGGTGGCTCAGTGGGTTAAGTCTCTGCCTTCAGCTCAGGTCATGATCTCAGGGTCCTGGGATTGAGCCCCACATTGGGCTCTCTACTCCGTGGGAAACCTGCTTCCCCCCCCCCTCTCTGCCTACCTCTCTGCCTACTTGTGATCTCTCTCTCTGTCAAATAAATTAAACCTTAGAAAATTTTTAAAAAAGCATACTTAAGGGGTGCCTCGGTGGCTCAGTGGGTTAAAGCCTCTGCCTTCAGCTTGGGTCATGATCCCAGGGTCCTGGGGTCGAGACCCACGTCGGGATCTCTGCTCAGCAGAGAGCCTGCTTCCCCCTCTCTCTCTGCCAGCCTCTCTGCCTACTTGTGCTCTCTCTCTCTGTCAAATGGATTTAAATATTTAAATAAATAGATAAATAAACAAAAGCATAGTTAACTATATACTGACAAAAATAGATATTATCATTTTTGTATTTTTTAGTTTTGAGAAATTGTATCTAATTGATTTAATTTTATTAATTTGATTCAAAATGCATTTGATTATTTCTTCATATATTTATTGGCAGATTCCTTTGAAAAGACATTTCTTTATACAATTCTTTTTTCATGGCAGACAGTTTTAGAAAATAAAGATATAATGATCATCATTAATGATACTACCAAAGGTAACCAATTGTAATTACCAATTATGTATATCGTTATAAAGTGGGATATTATTATATATATTGATATATAAAATGATATCTATTATCAGTCCAGCATTTTCTTCTTTTACAAAGTCAATGTTTTGTTATCTATTTTAACTTAAAATATAAAATGTAAAATTTTCTAAATGATGAATTTTAACAATATCATTAATGTATCATACTCCACTTTATTCATGTACATTACTTATTTGTCCAACACACTATTAATGAAGCAAATTCCAGGGTTTTGATATTCTTAACATTACTTTGATGTAATCCTGGTAAATGGTTAATGTCTGGCTATGATTATTTCCTCAGGATAAATTTCTGGAATTAAAATTGTTGGGTTAAAATGCATGCAGATATGTGCATGATTTTCATATAAGAATTGCCCAATTGTTTTCCATATAGTTTGTTATAGAATTTCACTTCTAGTGGCAACATATAAAAAAGGTTATTCCCCCATACACCAGCCAAGAGAATGGGCAGTTTTTAAATGTCAACTTTTGCTGTCTTCTCCATGTTTCTAAAATGTTATTACTAGAGTGCCTGGTGGTGGCTCAGTTGGTTAAGATTCTGCTTTCAGCTTAGGTCATGATCTCAGGGTCCTGGGATGGGGCCCCACATCAGGCTCCCTGCTCATGGGGAGCCTTCTTCCTCTCCCTCTGCTTCTCCCCCTGCTTGTGCTTGCTCTCTCCCTCCCTCTCTCTCTTTTTCTGTTTCAAATAAGTATAATCTTCAAAAAAAATAGAAAGTTATTATTCATTTAAAATTTTTTAAACATTTTTTAAAATTTTACTTCTTTATTTGACACAGAGAGAGATCACAAGTAGGCAGAAAGGTAGGCAGAGAGAGAGAGAGGAGGAAACAGGCTCCCCACTGAACAGAGAGCCCTGCGGGGCTCGGTCCCAGGACCCTAAGATCATGACCTGAGCTGAAGGCAGAGGATTAACCCACTGAGCCACCCAGGTGCCCCAATTTAAAAATTTTTTAAAAGCTCATTCTTTCTTAAAACATCAATTACAACAAAACTATTATCAATGACCAAGTATGTTACATGACGTCTGTCTCACATTCTGAGAAAGAGCCCAATTTGCCAGACTGAGTTTCATCCACAAATAAAGCCACAGAGATAGAACCAGAAATTCAGAAGCACAGCATCATGGAGATATTCCTAGATGAGTTGATGCAGGATTTGGAACTCTCCTGATGCCTTTATACGTTACACTCTCTTTTGCATTTCCCATTTTCAACTAGACTCTGTAGTGGATTCACTATCTGTACATCTTAATATTTCTTAAAGATGTGTCCTGCACAAAAATGTTGCTGTTCTTGGGAATACAGCTCAGTAGGTTGAGAGAAAACAAATACAATAAAATTTTATATCTAATAGCTAGTTTAATTAAATTTATAACAGTGACTATGACTATAAAGCTCTGAAAACTTGAAGAAATTACAAAACCTGAGTAAATATGTGGATAGTGCTTTTAGTGTCCCTTCTGTTCCTTCTCTCATCTCCAGAAAAATTAGCCAACATTCTGCAGCAAAGCATCATTTCTATGACTACAAATTATTATTCCAGGAGATAACGTATGCAACAGATGATAATATATTTATAGTTTTGAGAAATATTTTTTATTCTGCTCACTGCTACTCTGCATTCTAAAGATATCCTTCATTACCTCCTGTTACTACTGAGCTTTAAACACACCACACAGAAAGTATCATTCTTGCAGGCATTGTCCATGTTACAATAATCACTATATAAATATAGTATATTATACATATATATGTATATGATATGCTTCCAGTTTTAATAAAAAGTACTTGATTAAAAGGCTTTTATTTGGAAGATTAGATTTCTGGTAATTTAGTCAGGTTCTGTGCCATATCTTATTTTTAAACTAGAGCTTTTTTTCAATATTTGTCTTGATTTTCAGGATACTCTAAGGCATAATTTTTCCTGTAAAAACTTGGAAGATTCATCCAAATCTGGATCATCTGCTCTCTATAGAATATATTGTGTTAACTTTCATAGCTTCATTTGTACTGATTGTTACTTTGTAAGGACCAGGCGTACAGAAGACCATTTTGTAACCCTAGTAGGGGGGAAAAGAAAAAAAAAAAGATGTTGCTCTGTCAAGATTCCTCATTATCATTCATGAAATTAAAATGCGACAGGCTCTCTGCACTTCTTATCTCAGAAGATTATTAAAAACTACACCAACCAAATGGCTCATTAACTGCCAATAAACAGCTGTTTAGAATTATTCAATGTTCATCTTTGTATTTTCTCAAAACTTCTCAAAATATCTGTGGGGGTCCAAACTTCCTTCTGAGAAGCTATAATTTGCATCTGCACTTCTCGAATAATTTAGAAATCTTTAATTTAATCTCCTGTAATCTCCTTGTTTGGTACAACAATTTTATAATTTATCCTAAACTATGAGGTATGTTTTAAAGTAATAGGACTGTTATTTTGTTTTTTAAACAAACATACTGAAACAATTAAATGAATGTTACCATACTAATTCTTGAGAATTTGTACGTATTATTGGAACCCTGCTATTGTACAAAATGTTTTGGGAAATCTCTTTTGAAATTATCTTTAAAATTGGATTGTGAAGGATATCATCATTCAGAATTATTTAAGCATATAGTATTTTGGGAAGCATACTTGTCTGAGATAAAACTCTGGTCTCAATAAACCTATAGTTAATAAATAAGAAAAGTTAGTACATTTTCATATAATAAAGCCTAGGTTTTTTTTAACCAAAACCAGTACTTTTCAGCTTAGACATTCACTTTCTTTATTTGATTAAGCAATCCTATAATTTATGGTTACTTCAGAAAAACAGGTTCACCATTTAAAAGAGTGTGTGCCACAGCATTCTTGTTGGATAAACACACTCCGGTGAATCTGCTTTAAGAAGCTAGCCACATTACTTCAGTCACACTTAACACATATCACCTAGAGTCACTAGGGTTCAAAAATTAGCATTCAGTGCCTCAATGCACTAAGCCTATTCCCCAATTTCTCCTTAGAATGTTCCTGCCTTTAGGTAGAGGGTAATTGCACTAAGGAATCATGAGACGCGTTTGATTCAGTGCCACTGAATGAATATGGGATGTCTGCTGATCTCATTTTAAAAACATCGTGGCGATCAAAAGGCAAGTTAGGAGAGTGGAAAGAATTTTTATCAATTAATTCTGTATGTACTTTTTTTTCCTTTTAAACTGGACGGAACACCCGAGGAGTTGAGGAGACATTGAGCCTTGAAACTCGAAACAATTACCAGACATTTTTCTATGCTGCTTTAACACTGTCTTAAGTGTATCACAGGTTTTCCTGCCTTCTGTCCCAACAGGATTCCTTGAGATGAGAGGGTTAGCTCAGATCATAATATAAAAAAAATATATTTTGCATGTTTTCTCTTTTTTATAGGGGAATTGAATGGAAATCAGAATTTCTTCTAGTACTCACCTGCAGTTATTCCTTCTCATTTCTCACTGCTGAGTTATGCAGAAATTCCAAACATTGACACTTTCCATTATATGATGTGATTATGCATCCTGTAATCTTTGTAAAATTCCACTGTACACGTGGGATTTGAGAGTAAGAAAGGTGTGGTGTTTCAGTGTTATTATGAAAATCATTCAATCTTGTGGACTCTCTGAAATATACTTGGGAGACAACCAGAAATACAGGGATGACACTTTGAGAACCACTGTTATAGGTACTATGTCAGGAAAATGCACTTTAAAAATGAAATGAATATTTTAGCTTTTATCAAGTGATATAAAGTCTTGATTTATAGTATTAATATGATATAGCATGTTTTGAAGAAAGGCATGGGATGCATAACAGCAGCTGCATACAAAATGCTGTAAATCATCTTGAAACGCTTTGGATTTTATTGGGGATGGAGCAGTTAGCTCTGCAAAATTAAACCATCAGAAACTTTGTTGTTGAGAAAAACAAAACAAAACAAAAAAAATGAATTGCCTGTCTTTGGTTTCCCATCATGTGAATTCAGAACACAGTTATGGCATGTTGCCTATTTTTTTTTTTTGTACCGAACTACCAATTCATTTCAGTTTAAGAGAACCCTGAAATTATTGGTGAAGACTGTTTACCACTAAATTATTTTTAGTCTTTTTCCTTATGAAATTTTATTTTAAACGGTTAGCATTTTTTATGTGCATGTATGCATCTATGCAAATAAACATTTTATATTCATATGTTCAAATAGATGGATCCAACATTCCACCATGATGGTGATCAATTTAATGTTTAACATTATCAAGTTAGGGAAAATATAGGCTTTTATCTAATTTATATGCTCTATTATATAAAGTCAATCCAATTCTCAAGCCCCAAATTCGTTTTAGGGATATAATTACCACATAAACCAATTTGGGAAATTTGAGAGACCCAGGTGATTTGTTTTTGGTTATATTCTTCATTTTCAATTTTTTTCTTTTTATATCTGTTCTGAAGATGCATACTGAGTCGTTAGCAGTTAGATTTTTTATTTTATTTTATTTTATTTCTTTATTTGAGAGGGAGCTCCAGCAGGGGGAGCAGCAGGCAGAAGGAGAAGCAGGCTCCCTGCTGAGCAGGATTTTTTTTTTTTTTTTTTTTCCCTACCTCCCCACTCCAAATGCGGAATTTAATGCGGAATTCGATCCCCGGACCCTAGGATCATGACCTGAGCTGAAGGCAGATACTTAACTGCCTGAACCATCCAGGCATCTCTGCAGTTAGATTTTTATATTAGATAAAAATTTTCTCCCTTTCATTACATTTATAGCCCATTAATATCTATTTTGATTTTTAGGAGATAAAAGCAACTGAAAATTTATCACAGGCATTGCGTGTTAAGTGAAGGAGAAAGAAATCTTATTTTACATAATAATTTATTTGATTTTTTTTCTTTGTAATTCTGCCAACTTAATGCCAGAAATATTCTACTATAGTTATTTTACCTAATTTCATTTGCAAGATAAGAAAGAAAAAATAAGTGGCTAATGCAAGTAGTTAGAAGTTAAGTAGTTAAATGTTCCTTTTCAGGATAACTCCATTCTATGGACATAAATAATAGAGAACATGAGTCTTTATTCTATAGCCAAGGACTAAAAACTACGAATATGAAGAACCAGTGTGATATAAAAAGAAAATTATATTATTTTGATATATATATATATCATATGTCCTTCACATGAATGAAAAAAGGTAACACATAAATATCTAATCAGTGGCCTTCATATATTTTAAGTTTTGAACCAAAATAGATAATGTCAATCATGAATTTATTCCCTACTCCCTTAGGGTCAGTATGGATATGCCTCATGTAGCTTCACAAAGTAAAGCCATGTATTCAAATATCAGAAAATGCTAGAAGACTTCATAATCTCAGTTGTCAATATTGCATCAATATTTAATAAGAGATCTAGTACTTTCTAGTCACCCAATTCACAGAATTCACAGAATTCACAGAAAGATACCATAAGCATTTTCACAAGTGAAAAAGAAATCTATCCAGATTTATGTGGGGAAAAAAATCACAGCTATAGTTTTAGAGTGGAGTATAGTAATACGGAGCTTGTATATAAAATATTACATGGTCTCTAGCAGGAAAAATTTTCTCTAAAGTGCATCATTCATTCATTCCATGTTTGAGTGCCCATGATATGCCAGACACTGTCCTAGGGCAGTAAATAAAACAAAGCCCTGACCTTATGAGTTGACATTCTAGTATGGGAATTCAGGTAATAAACAAGCAAGTAAAGGTATAGCAAGGCAGAGGAGTAAGATGAAAAATATGGGTAGTGTTGGGGGGGTGTTATTTCAGTGAGGAAAATTGCAAGAGTTTCCCTGATAAAATGACGTTAGAGCAGTGAATTAGTGATAGTGGTGGAAAAAATAATATAAATATCAAAGTTAATTAACCAGATTTATTTTGCTTTAATAATCTTTTCAATTTAATAAATCAATTTTAATCATTGTTCTAATTCCAACAGGCTCACTTTGCAAGAAGACAAATTAAGTAGTCAGATTAATGGTTTAACTCAGACTAAACATCAGGCTCATAGTGACTGGTCTAGTCTGTAATGTTGGTGAGCCTGGAAGCTTAGTAAAAATCACTTTCTGGTATTATTTCCAGTTTGCTCTGAATATCCCACACTTTCAAATATGTGATGACACATTACCTGAAGAGTTTCCCAGTGCCCCAAAGTCATTGACCAGCCCAATTCCTTTGGCATTGGGGAGTACTTCAGTCTTGAAGTCCGAAGTCAACGTCTTACCACTGGATGTCTGGAATGGCTAATAATTTGACTCATTTCTGTCTTGTCACCCCTTTTCAACTGTAATTCTATATGTCATGGTTCAGATACACTCCTGTGACTTTTTTCCTTTTTCATTTGCTGACCACTGCTCTGGAATTTACCCCTAGTTCAAGCTGTTATTTATTAAACATAAGCCTATAAGGGAACCATTTGCCATCATGTCCAGTCAGAATTGTCTTTTGGGATATTTATGAGATTCTCAACCTTTCATTTCATCTTTCCTTATTTCTCAATCATCAATATTAAACAAATCAAGCTTATTCAAGTCTTGCACTTTTTTTGGCTACTAACTAGAATGAACCTAATATTTCTGTTTCTGTTGTTTTTATCGCAATTATATACTGAATAGATCTTTCTGATTTATTTGCTTATAACATTGTTTCTTTGGAAAACTGTGTTCAGAGTGCTAAAAATATACACTTTCAAATGAACTTCTTTAATCTTTAAAAAAATTAGAATTGAGTATCTATAAACCACAAGAGTTTAACATTTAAAACCTCACTGAACTCTGAAATATCTTCAACCTTATCTGTATATGTTTGCATTGTTTTTGTTGAAAATCAACATTATACATCAGATGACCTAATTTGAATCTAACAGAAAGTAACAGAAAAGTTGTTTATCTGTACTGTATTACCTGGATAGCGATAGAATAACTTAGAAAGCAAGTTGAAGATTTTCCTGTATTTTAAGAAATTCTTAAGCATTTCACATAATGTTGAAACATTTCAAAAGTTCAAGGGATAGGCTTTTGCTACCTAAAAAATCATCTGTCTCTGATCTCTTGTGGCAATCAACATCTGCTGGAACAATTCTCTCAGTGGCTTTTAGACTTTAACTACTGGGGATTAGAACAGATGCTTCCCCTGGGAGTCTTCCTGGCTTGCCCTTCACCTTGTTTTCTACTATTGTCTACAGTGAATGAAGTTCAGTCCCTGACAATAGATAGATGCTAAATCCTTGAGTTAAATGATTTATCTCTGTGGTTCCACTTTTAACCTGAGAAGCCAATATTTGCCTCTAGGTTAAACACTCAATTACTTAGGGTTTACTAAGATAAACTCTCCGAAGTCCTTTGTCACTCTAAGTATGACCTGACAGAGCTCACGGGCAGCCAGTGTGAACTGTGGATCAGCTAAGCATTTATGAAATCAGCAGGGAGAGATTTGTATATATAATTAGAGAAAAATTGGGGCAGATATAAGATATTATGCCTTAATGTCCAGAGAGTTTAGCAATTATACTCCTTTTCTTCAGAAATCAAGACTTGAAACCCCCTAACCCATAATGAAAGAGCTGGCTTTAGTTGAGGGCCTGAAAAATTCAGGCTTTTAGCCAAATGCCTCATTTGAACTGTCTAAATTCATTAAGCTTAGAGAACTGAATTACAGGATCTTTTGAGAATAGGTTTACTCCAACTGCTATTTCTGGACAAAGTGAACAAGGTTTGGGACTACTTCAACTCTAATCCTGGATTTTAGTGTAGCAATTATGTAATGCCTCTGCCCAGAGACTCCCAAGTATCTTTACTTGCACGATTTTATTCTTCTCTTCTAAATTTTCTGTAAGAATTCTATAGAAGTAAATCCAGATATGACATCCAATAGATAAGTAGATCCAAACTTAGGATCATCTTTAAGAGTCCAAAATAATGAACATCAAAAACGTCAGCATCTTTGATATGCTTGTAGGTTTAAGACAGACATTTAAAGTTGAAGGAGCTAAGGTTCATAGGTCAGCCCAGCTGTTAAGAGATATTCCCCATGATCTTCAGTTGGTGAGTGACAAGATAGCAGCACAGAGAAGTTAAGAAGCTTGGCTAAATTGAACAGTATGCTAAAATTTGACCAGAAACCAAAACTCTCAATTTCTGCTAAACATATGGAACGAGTGACTATAAATTCTCCTGCACCCCAATTACTGAGCTATATGTAGATGAGACATCAGCACTGAGAGGAACTGATCCTAGGTTTGCAACTTTCAGTATGGGAAACAAGCATTAACTTCAGATTCTGTTAAAGCAGTTTCTCTGTAATTGAGGTTTTATTTTTTAAATTAAAAAAAAAAATTGTAGTTGAGGTTTTAGACATACTCCATATGCTGTGATTCTGAGCTTGCTCCAGGCAACTGGAGAATTTTCTCAGATGCATAAATATCTGGAGAGCTTACATATGGAGATAGAGACCACCTTAAGTAAATGTGTTCATTTTACAATGTATTTGTATATTGTAAAAAATACATCTTCATAAATCATCTTCATAGTAACTAGTTGTACTTTAGAGTACTCTAAGTGCCTAGTAGCATGATACCAGCCAAACTTTAAATTGTCAACTGATTTCAAAATTTTATCTCATTAATAACAGTTGTACTTGAATAGTTTTACTGTGGCAGAAAAGAAGTATGCCAAATGATCACTCCAAATCTTTGGGTAGCCCATTGAAGGATATGTTTGGCAGCTATTTGAAAAGCATCTAAAGTTTCAAAATGTCTTGCACATATATAACTGAGAAAGCAATTTCTGGACCTGAAAAATATAAAAGAAGTCAAACAATATAAGCTTGAATTTATTGGGGTGGGGAGTACGGGGGGAAAGGAATTTTTGTGATCAACCATGAGCAGAAGTATAAGTTCTACAATGGATGACTTGTAGTGAGTCAGACTCTTATAGATCCATTTTGTTTTATTTGATAGTCTCAGATATATAGATATTCAATCTGAAGGCAGACAGCCTTACTGTGAAGTAAGGCTTTACTAAAATATATGGGTTCTTCTTTCACCCACATTTCAGGACCAAATTGGGCCCTCAGGGACTTGTATCAGTGTCTCACTATGTCAATGACATTAATGTTTTTGTAGCCATTGATAGTGTTTGCTCTGGGAGGAAAAAACTTGTTTCTTACTAAAGTCTTCGGTCATAGATACCTCCATTTGATAAAGAAATTGGCACTTAATGAAAGTTTCATTAGCAATAGGAAGTTATCCCCTTTTCAAAAAAGTTAAAAAAAAGGGGGGGGGGAAGGTAAGAAGAAAAGAGAAAATAAAATAATAAAAAAGCATGAAAACATAAAACAGTTAGAAATAGAGGGAAACATCTCAAAGGGATACTGTTATATTTGCTAAAATCCAGGTATCAAAATCAGCTCTGATGAACTTGGCCTTTACTTGACTAGAATAGAAATAAAAATATCCATAGAAAGGGTGTAAATAGTAAGGGAAAAAAGGAAAAGAAAAAGTTAATTCCACTTAGTCTACATAAAATCCTGGATAAATCCTGGACCTCCTCTGAATTATTTTCCCTTGCTAAGTAAAGCTTGTCATATACCATCTAAAGCAGTAGTTTTCAAATAGGGATAATTTTGCTCCTAGGGGATATTTGGCATTGTCTGGAGGGATTTTGGGCTGTCATAAATGGAGGGATGCTAATGTTATCTAGTGGGTAAAGGCTAGGGGTGCTACTAAACATCTTACAGTGCACAGGGCAGCCCCCACAACAAATCATTAATCTAGTTTAAAATGTCGTGCTGCCACTGTACAGAGAGCTTGTTCTAAAATTACACAACATGTGTAAATAATGTGTAAAAAATGGGAATGAAATCAAATGTCCCTCTCAGGTACTTTATAATTTCTCCTATACTTACTGGACCATAAGTTGCCTGAGGCAATGGAGACTACATTGCCATTTGTGAAGGAAAAAAAGAATACAACACTCTAGCCATCTGCCACCAAGCCTAACATATTGAACTTGGGGATATTTCACAAACAGAATGCAATGAATAGTATGACTTTTTTTTAAGGTTTTATTTAGTCACTTGAGAGAGAGAGAGAGAGTGAGAGAGAGCAGACACTTCACCAACTAAGCCACTCTGGCACCCCTGAATATTATGACTCTTGTTCCTGTTAATATTTTATTCTCATGTGTTCTTCATCTAGCACTTAAAATTTTAATTCCTTCCCCTGGTGCTCTAAATTTTAGACATGGCTTCTTTATTTTTGATGTTTTGATTTTGTTTTATTAAGATGTCTTTGGAGTCAACTGTAGTAGACATACTTACCTCGGAGGTAAATACGTCATATATTTTCAGCATATGAGTCTTAGTCATGCATAATTAATTTTTATGTTTAAAAATTGTACTTACCTTTCCTACAAAGGAATGGAGTAATATTCATATTCATAGACAATAATATTTATTAAGTTGTTGGTGATATTTTTAGGTTGGTAAAGTACCTGCAATATTAAGATTAAAGCAGTTGATGTAGGATGCATTTGGTTTATGGAGTCAAATGAAAATCTTTATAGAATTCTGCAAACTCTGAAATATTTAATCCATGCACAACCCTGTGGGATATTTTCATAATTTTATAGATACTATAAAACTTGATGTTTAATAATTCTTATATTTATTACTATTATGGAAATAACATTGTTAAATAGCATGAGGAGAAAGAAGGCATAAGAAAATGGTATGATTTTTTAAAGCTATTATTGTGTTATATATTGGTTCATTCTTAGTATTTGTATATTCTGAAAAACTAGGATCAATGTATTATTTTGTAAATGAGCTGTATTTTGAAATATGCCCCAAATTATCATATAGCTTCAGTAAAATCTACCACTCTAAGGCCATACTATATTCTCTCTCCACAAATCTACACACACCTCTGGGAAACAAGCTGTTGTAAACAGGAGATCTTGAAAGTCAGACTCCTGTTTTAAATTCTAGGAATGCAGAAATGGAGTAAGAAAGACAGTTACGCCTCTGAACATCCCAGTCTACTCATGATACTAAAAGGTAGAAGGATCACAGAACCTGGAATGACCAACTTGGCCTAGAATGTTCCTAAATTTTCTACCACTGAGTTCAGACTTGACCAGAATGTTCAACTAAGTTTACTAGTTGCAGAAGGCAGACAGGGAAAAAGCCTCCCAAGAAAAAAGAATAGCATGTATTTCCTCAGCTTGATAAACTATTTATATTTTCATAGGTTAAGAATTTAAAACTGTTACAAATTGTGACAAAAAAAAATTACTCATGGCAACAGATTGGACATGAGCTACTACTTGAACTCCTTTTACCAGTATTGAATATAAAGAATTTGAAACTATAATGCTGAATTCCAAATTTGTGATAATATACACATTGACCCTTCCTCAAACTGTGTAATGATTTTGCCGGTTGGTAATCTTGCCTTAATTAAGTTGGTACAATGTTTACTTGTTTGTTTGTGTTTCATTTAAAGCCAGAGTGACTCCATGTTGTTTGCCAATCATGGAAAAAGAAAAATATGTATAAAATTCCTCTTAGTCTGATTTGTTTTTAGTAGCAATAGCAACAATTGCTAAATTTGAATAATACCTTGTAGTTAACAATAAGCTTTTCCTCCTATGTTCATTTAATAAACTCTTTGTATCAACATACAAAATATGTTAACCACTTGAAGGAATTAGAAGAGAAGAAAGGGCAAGATATTTATGATCAGTCTGTTAATGATCAGACACTTTTATTAGTTGATTTATGTATATTATAAAACCATTGCCAAAAACAAAAATATTCCATAATCCCCAGTCATCTTTGTTCACCTCTATTTCTATAGTTTGGTAGACTATAATGATTACAAAACATTAGCAAGACAGCACAATTCAAAACTTAAGTGTTTTCTTTAGAATAATTTACCAAATAATTTTTCAAATGTATTTCCTTTTCGTGAAGGTTTCAAACAACATTTAAATAAAATGTAAATAGTGAAAGTAAATAGATAACACTCAATTGGAAAATCATTCTGGAAATAATTTGCCTAAATCTGTAACCATGTGCTAGCTTAGAGAGTACATTACACCAGTCCCAGTCAAGTTCAGGGATGGTGCAGAGCAGAGCCACCATTGAAAAGATGGGCTCCCAGGAGAGATCCCTCCCATAGCGTTTATGTCTGTGTCCAGAACAACACCCGAAAGGATTCTCCTTCTAAACTTAAATGCAGGTGTGGCCCTGTTTTTCCTAAAAAGGATCACTTTTCAGTACTTCACTATTTTCAGAAATTTTATTAAAATATTTTCATTGCTCTCCTCTGTGGAAAATAGTGCTGAAGCACATAAAATGGAACAACTTTAGTGTGTTTCATTTTCATCCTGGTTGAGGTCAAACACAACAAATAGGTGTCTTGTTCCTGAAAGTCATCAACCTAATGTTTTTGTCTATGTTCATATGTTACTATAAATTAAGGACGTTCTTAGATGACCTGTATCTGTGCCTTATATTTCTAAATAGATACAAAGTTTTCATCAAGGAAAGAACTTCTTTTTAAGCGCATTTTTTATGCTCTCAGTAATTTGGCTCTGGGCAAAGGAAAGCAAATGGCAAAGTGTCTATAGCAGAGATAAGACTTATAACTGGTACTGCAGAATATTATCTTTCCTTTGCTCTATGAGCATAGCTTTGTTTGACTTCCGCTAATTCTCAGAGCTTTTTAAGGAAGAGAAAACGTGCCAGATGATGTCATTTGGCATCCTGAATAGATTTTGTCACATGTCACATGTATAATTTTGTTTTTGTCTAAATTAAGGATATTTGATATCTTGAATCCTTAGACCCAGAACTTGATCTAGACAGGTGCAAATAAGTTAATTTAGGAGTTTTAACATCTTATTAGGTATTTTTAGGATTTAATGTATTGTCAGAGAAAATGGCAATATTAAACCCTCCAAATTTATTTACTTATTTGTTTATTTACTTACTTACTTTTCAGAAAAGAGCCAGGGAGAGCAGGAGGGGGAGGGGCAGAGGGAGAGAGAGAATCTTAAGTAGCCTCCACACCCAGTGTGAGCCTGATATGGGGCTTGATCTCAGGATTCTGAGATCATTACCTGAGCCTAAATAAAAAATTGGAAGCTTAACTCACTGAGCCACCCGGGCACCCTTATACCCTCCAAATCTGAGTATGAAAAGGACCCTTTAAAATGCAAAGTAATGCAAACTGTGAAGAAGAGAGTGAATGAGTGAGTGAGAGAGAAAAGAAAGGGAAACTTCTAAGACCTTCTCCTCAACTTGACCACAAAAGTTTTCTGTTCTGTTTTTCTATTTCTAAACCATCCCACTCCTGTGGAGCACACTGTGCACTGTAATGTCTCCCAGGATCTCACTCCCATCTCCCCAACCTGGTTTATTTTACTTCACCAATATAGAGCGTCAAATAGCCTTCAGCTATTAGCTTCTCAAGAAGGTTGTGCTCAGTCACTCTCTCTGTGCTCACTTCACTACAGTTTCAAGCGTTCTTCAAAGCCCCCCTCCTTCAAAGACCTGTGGCGGTATTCTCCTTGAGCAGTTCACTTGTATGAAAGCATCAAGGAGAAGCATCAAGTTTATGGAGAAAGTTCCAGTCGCAGATACCACTGTCCTCTGCAGGATTAAGATGGCTCAGTTTACCTGAGGATTATGGTTAAGCCTCCACCTGATCTTTTTCCATCCTTTCCCATCATATTCCTCCACATACTCTGTATCATAATCACACCGGAAACGTCTTCAAAAACATACATTTCCCTTCTATATACATAGAAACATCTTCGAAAACATACATTTCCCTTCCTTTTTGATATATGGTATTTCCCTCCAAGTATGAGAGTGTTAAGCTGATGTTTCTTGATTCTTTACTGTGTGCCAGGAACGATGCTAAAGGTTTTATTGAAATTTGTCACTTAGCCCTACAGTTATACTATGAACCAGAACTTTTACTTTTCCAAATAACATGAAGAAGCTCAGGTGTAATGAGGTTCAATAATTTTACCTCCTAAGATCCATTTCTCCATAGTGATGTTGTACATCCCACTATCCCAGCACTACTTTGAAACCAATGAAGTGCTAGGCAGCCAAACACCTTTTGATGAATAGGCCTTACGATTTGGATGATGTTTTCAGTATTCTTTTCAGTATTGAGCCTTTTTTTCTTATATCAAAAATCTGCCCATAGGGATGCCTGGGTGGCTCAGTCCATCAAGCGTCTGCCTTCAGCTCAGGTTATGATCCAGGGTCCTTGGTTCAAGCCCTACTTCATGCTCCTTGCTCAGCAAGAAGCCCGCTTCTCCCTCTCTTGCTCCCCCTGCTTGTGTTCCCTTTCCGCCTGTGTCTCTCTCTGTCAAATAAATAAAGTCTTTAAAATAGATCTGTACACCTTTTCAGGCTCAATTTATATGTGACCTCTTCAGTCTCTCTAGTGAGCCTCTCAGCCCCGTGCTCTGCATCATAGTCTTCTCTGCTGCCTTCCTACTCCTTGGAAGGTCTATGACCAGTATGACCAGCATTGTCTGGAGCTTTTGAGAAAAGAAGACCATGGCTACACTCTGCAACTACTGAATCAGTGCTTCCATTTTAATGGGAGCAAGCTCCAGCTGATTCATATATATAATGAAGTTTGAGAGCAAAGTACTAGATACTTTTTTCTGCATTTCATTATTCAAAACAACTAATGATCATTCCTCGTTGCTTGAGATTTTCCAAACAGAAGGGCTAGTGTGTTATTTATATTTGTCTCACCCAGAGTGACTTGCTTAATACTTCCCATATGGTTGCTACTCGACACATTTTTATTAAATGTATTTATTAAACTGAGAGCAAATTCCATGGGAGTTTTACCTTTATATCACCCATAACTCAGAGAAGCAAGATTCTCTAGACTATAAGTTCTGGGAATGTAGTTATTATATCTAGTTAGTTCATGTGGTGCCTACCTAGTACATGGAAGGTACTTCAGAGATTAATGATGAAGTGAAGCACCGGGTAAACTAATCAAGATGATTATGTATCAAAGAGAGTGTTTTAGAAGTATAATTTAACTTAGAATTTATTTAGTTAACAGAGACCAATGAGAACTTACATATCAAGGAATGGTATAAGTTCTTCTTTTGGTATACGTTCTTTACAAATATTAACTTGCATTCTGAACTAAGATTGCTTGGTCAAACATAAATCTATGTTAAATCAATAAAGGTTGACTCAGGATACCACATTCAATTCTAATATACCACATAGCATGTCTACTTTTGGTCATTTTTTTCAAATGAGTAATTAATGTGCCTTAGTTGATATAAGTCAGCAGTATTTAAATAATTTTTATATGTTTTCCTTTCAACAGATTAATTGTAAATAAACACTTCAGTACATGGTATGCCACTCACTTCTGTTTGGCATTAAAATAGAACATCCAGATATTTCAGCAGAAACCCATATTCCATTTCAGAAGTACTCTGACAAATTCAGTCTTCATCACATACGTGCATAATTTTATATTTAAAGGGAGGGAAGATCCCAATCAGATGGACGTCACCAGAAGCTATAGCTTACCGCAAGTTCACGTCAGCCAGCGATGTATGGAGTTACGGGATTGTTCTCTGGGAGGTGATGTCCTATGGAGAGAGACCATACTGGGAGATGTCCAATCAGGATGTAAGTATTTGTAGTCAATGAATTATGGGTTCAGATTAAGAGATCAAGCTGTGCAAGGAAGTGGAGCATAATGAAACCAGGTGGCTCCCAGTTTGTGACATTGAAATAGAATACTTAGAAGAAATGAAATAGTTTCCAAGTCTTGCAAGGATGTTAATTGAGTTGCTCTTACAGATTTACATGTTTCCCTGAAGCAGGGGTTTAGAAATGAGACAAAATAAGGACATCTGTAACAAGAATGTCATGAAATAAGTGACTGAAAAGATAGTCAATAGATATCAGGGACTGTTTGAAGTATTTTTGCTATACTTTGTAACATTAAAAAGCCACATGTCTGCTATTCTTTGTAGATCTAATTAATGCATCTATGCCAGCATTTTGTTTACTTAAACATAGTATTTCCCAGTGTCAGACAAAGCAACCAATGTCCATGTGTTGTTTTTCTTAATGTATTAAACTTACATGTGAATTTAGTCATGCGAATTGAAGTATATGGTTGGGAAAATAATGTTAAACTTTCTATTGTAACTGTGATATGATTTTTGAAAAGGATTTTTGGTTTTAGAAGTCATGTCTTGCAAATGCTTAGTAAAAGAATGCTGTTGACATGGGATCAGCGCTCAGAGACTTTTCTTTTTCCTTAGCCAAAGACTGTGAGCTTGATCTCAAAGATACATGAGATGGAAAGCTCAGATGCTTTTAGTCATTTGCTGCCCACTACATATAAAACTGTTTTTACCATATTTGCATATAAAACCTTTCTGTACTTCTCCAATCCAGCTATGTTTATAATAGTGCTGGGAAAATCAGACTCACTTTTCCACATCTCTATTGTCCAAATTTTCTCTGTATTCGAGGATTTCAGACTGTGGGCTCTGGACCAGCAGCTTTAGTAGGGCTTGGGAATTTGCAGTAATGCACATTCTCAGGCCTTTCTCTAGACTTATGGAATCAGAGGAGAACAATCTATATATTAAGTCCTCCAGATTATTCTGATACACAGTAAGTTTGAAAATCACTGTTTTATGTGATTTAAAAGTACAAATGAACTAATAATCACTTCATTGTTCAGCACATAGGATCCTACCTAAGGAACTTAGGATGATTTGGGAGGTACCACTTCAATGAAGTATAAACAAAATCTGTACACTAATTTTTTCTGCACCCATTCACATACGAATGCTATCCATATAAATCTGTATTACCACATAATAATTTCTTTATAACTCATTGAATTTCCTATATCACAGAATGTCTCTTCTGATTTTCATCTGAAAAGGAGCTTGACAAATGCTTCTTTCCCAAATTCACGTTCTCTCTCTCTAGCTCTTCCTTTATATAACATTTCTAGGCAGGAATAATCTCTTATTTATTTGATAAGCTGTCATCCTATTAAGTAACTGAAAATGAGAACTTTTCCACTTAACTTTAAAATATTCATATTGGCGTACCCTTCCCACGGAGAATAAAAGGAGTCTCAGTTCTGAAGTCCCTGGAAACTGCTTCTCACACAGGTGATTAAAGCTGTGGATGAAGGCTATCGGCTGCCGCCCCCCATGGACTGCCCAGCTGCGTTGTATCAGCTGATGCTGGACTGCTGGCAGAAAGACAGAAACAACAGACCCAAGTTTGAGCAGATTGTCAGCATTCTGGACAAGCTTATCCGGAACCCAGGCAGCCTGAAGATCATCACCAGTGCGGCAGCAAGGTGACACTCAGATTTTGCTCTCCCTCAGAAATCAATGTATTTTCTATCTCCACTGTGTTAATTTTCTCCTCCCACTTCCCTAACTGCATTCTTTGAAACTTGTATTCCTAAGGACTGGAGAAAAGTGTCTTTCTTTTCTTCCTTTAAAAAAGAGAAAAAACTTCCAAGAGAAATTCTTATGTTGTTTAATCGTAACAATGAAATTCAGAGAGATTTTTAACTTTCAGCTTGACTAGAGTGAGTCTACATTTGGGCTAGTGTTTAAACCTTTGGGAAATGGGAACCCTGGACATGTGGCTCCTTTTCACTTTCTACTATGTAAACAAAATTTTTCAGAGAAAAAAATGCAATCTCCTGGAGTGGTGGTGAATTCTAGTGAATTCCTGATTCATTCCTCATCTAAAATAAAGCTTCAAAAATAATAAGGCTTCCAGAACATTGCACTGGGCCAGCAGATGCAGTTCCCCCCATTGTGTAACTAAACAAACATTTGTTACATCTATATTATGTGCCAATGACTTTGTTAGGCACTGTAGAGAATAAAATGAGTATAATGTAATGTCAGTGTCCAGCAACAGAAGACACATGTCAGTATATAAAAGCTATAATGCAATTCCAAATGCATGACAGCCATTAGATTTTATGCATATTCCACCTAGTTAAAAATCACTGTGTTCTCTTAATGATTTTGAGGAATATAAGTTAAGCTGTATCTAAAAGGTGCAATTGAAGAAGTGGGGAATGAGAGATGAATTTTGTCAGTGGCCATGAGAAGGAAAAAAGTGTTAATATATTTAATACTTCTCAGAGAAACTAAAGGCAAAGCTGTCATGTTTTAAGATTTATATTCTCATTGTACACATAAGAACAAAACAGTTCTTTTCCATTCTGATGATATGTGTTCTTATAGGACAGTTACATGATTGTAGTAAAAGAACTACACTTAGTATGCATATAAATCCACAGTATTAAGTGGGATGTATAAATGCTACATAGTGAGTGATGATTTACCATGACTCATGTAAAAGATGTAAAAGATATAACATAATGCCTTATTCTAAGGAGTTTGGTTCTCTTTTGCTGTCTTTACTGATAATCGCCGCGAATTATGACTTCCAAATTGATAGAGCATTTGCTGCTGCACTTTATAATAGCATATGATTTTTAACATTAAAAGGAATGATTATGTTAAGACTACATGGTCCAGGTTTTGCACTATATTTGGATGAAGTGAATAAGAGGAATCTGAACCAAAGTCTTAATATCAGCATCTAAAATCATAGATTATTTGTTGAAAATACCATTTAGGGGTCACTAAGATTGAACTTGATGTTATATCCTTAGTAGGAAAAACTACTTGTAACTTATCCTATAAGATTGAATCTCTTGTTCAAATCTTCACAGAGAGAAACTGTACAGACTCTTGGAAATCCACCCGATGAGTTGGATCCAACCTGATGGGTTGGAGAAATCTTTTCTCCAGGCCGTAGGGTCCTCATTTTGTACCCTGAATCCATTTCTTTTGATCTTTACTCAATAGCAGTCACTGGGGAAAGCAAGAACAACAAAAAATAAATATCTTTCAGTTCTTCCCATACCATAAAAAAGACATGCAAGCCATTTCCATAGGATAGTATTCCTAACTCATGTAATATGATCAAGGGATATTTAACTCCAATTCTGTGTAGGGAAAATGATGTTAATATCCGATCATAGTATATCAGGATATCTCCTAGTACCCAGATTTTAAAATACTTCTTAAATTCACTTTTCCATTCTTATTGAAATTGAATATTATTTCTCCTCATATATATTCTTAATACTTGAATAAATTCTATGTATTTTGTCACCAAATATGTAACTTTAGGAAAAATATTTTTCTGACAAGTCCCATATACCTTCATTCACTTAAATATAAAGGTCGTGGAAGTTGTGTTTATATGTTTATTTATTTTATTTTATTTTATTTTTTAATTTAAACATATAATGTAACCCCATCACCCTCTCTCAACACCCCTCCTCCCTACCCCCCTCAGTTTGTTTTATGACATTAAGAGTCTCTTTTGGTTTGTCTCCCTCCTGATATATGTTTATTTATCGCCCTTAAAAAACACAACTAGGTGGATTGCATCAATATAACTTTATTACTAACAACCTCAAGTTGCCATATAACAATGTCAAGAAAATATTTTTTTCCTTAGAAAATTTGCTTTCCCATTTTAAATAATGCTTATTTCATTCTTTTTCATCACTGATTAAATTCATTCCCACCCCTCTTTAATTTTCCAGTGATGTCATTGCCACATACTTCATTGAGAAAATACAAGCCTTCAAATGGGAAATTCTAGCAGCAAAACAAAAAGCTACTGGTGCTTGTTCCTACCCATCTTGCTTTTTTTCTTCTCTCTTTGTCTCTAATTATAAGAGGAGACTAGAGCAAGGGTCCATCTATTTGTCAGAGACAAATCCTTCCTTTCTCTCCCTCTCCCCCCACTCTCTCCCTCCCTCCTCCTTTGCATATTTAGACACTTTTGGGGGGCAGAACCATTGCCATGTGTTAAATTACATCGTTTCTCAAATTTCCCTGGCAAGGGGCACCTGGATGGCTCAGTGGGTTAAAGCCTCTGCCTTCAGCTCAGGTCATGATCCCAGGGTCCTGGGATCGAGCCCCACTGGAGCTCTATGCTCAGCGGGGATCCTGCTTCCCTTCCTCTCTCTCTGCCTGCCTCTCTGCCTACTTGTGATCTCTGTCTGTCAAATAAATAAATAAAATCTTTAAAAAAAATTCCTTGGCAATAAGAATCACAGGAGAACTAACTAGATAGACAGTTTTCCCGGTCTAGGAAACACTAGGAAAGGGGAATAGAATTCAGATAGTTTGATAAAAAAACTTCAGGTGATTTTTATCATACAGGGCGTTTAGGAGATGCTGTTTGCCAACATTACCTCTGCTGACCTCACATCTCTGCAGATCCTTCCTTCTTTATCTACAAGACTTCATGGTCAAACTTCTCAAATCAGAGTCTCACAGTCTCCTCAAAATTAATATTCAAAGAATTTATGCTTTTATTTTCTCATGGTAGCTTCACCCTTCCACTGTTTTCCTAATTTAATTTCTTTTGCGGGTTTTCTTTTTAAGTATCTATTACTCAGATAAATTCTAAGTCCTATGAGATCAGATGCCATGTTTCTCTTGTATTATCAGTACCAAGTTAGTACTGGGAACTCAATGACTATCTACTAAGTACATCAATATACATTTTCTAAAATAATAAATATCCATTTCAATAGATAAAAGATTTTTTAAAAATTCTTGTTTTTTTCCTATTCCTTATAAAGATTTATACAGACATTGGTCCATTGGTCATAATACTGAAAGCTTAAAATTTTCTCCTAAGCAAAATTTCATGTCTCTCTCTAACAACTCAACTCCAAAAATGTCCTCATCCAAGCACACTAGGAGACTATCCTCATCTGATTTTGTGGATGGCACCAAGAATTCAAGTTTCTGAATAACTTATTTAGATCAGTGTATAGAATTATGCCTATAAACTCCATTAGGAAAAGTAACATTATTCCATCATTCCCATGGAGATGATGTTTTCCAGAGTCAGCCTGTGTCTAGTTAGTTTCATGGCAAAATTTATTTCATATACATTACAGAAATCCTTCTACGATGCATCATTTCACTTTTCAACCTTCATTAGAATTGGTGATTCACAGCAGAATAATTCCCAGAGAACCTTCCATTAAGAGTGTCTTTATGAATATTCCTGCTGGAAGTGGGAGGGTATATAAGCAGATGGTCAGGGTGTGCCAACTAAAAACTTAGATATTGCAAGAGGTGATGAGAAGAGAAGGAGAGTTATATTAAATTTTATGTTATGTTTGTCTTCAGGTAATTGATTTATTTTCCTAAAAGTAGTATAATTGAAGGAGACATACATAAACTTGAAGTTTAGACAGTACATTGATATGAAGCCACAGATGTTCAGTTAGAAGTTACTTTGTGCCAGGCATTTTACTACGCTCTGTGATGATTAGTCGTAGAGAAGAAGTAACTTTTGAATGCTGGATGAAATATCTTTAGGCAGATCAGATCATATCAGGCTAGGGGAACACTGTGCAAAGAAGTGAACACACAAAAACTTAGGATACTTCCAAATTTTTTGGCATAATACAACTCTGCAGGAATATAGGATTTAAAAAGGCAAGGATGAGGAAAGAACCTGATAGATTATTTCACAGGATAATGGAAGATTTTGTGGCATCATTAGAGATCTGGACTTTTGTCCATGAGGAAAAGAGAAACCATGGAAGATCCTTAAGTGACATGTGGTCTTCTGCCTATCGAATAGGTCTCTTGCAGATAGTCCTAAAGAGAGCTGGAATAAAGACATTCATAATAAGGAGTTGGGAGATGATTTCAGTTGTTTAAGAAAGAACTTCCTCTTGGATAGAGCAGAGGAGACAAAAAGAAAATGTATGAATTCAAAAAGTTTTACTGAAGTATTATAGGACATGGTGGCCAATGAGCTGTGCAGAGCGACAGAGAAAGTATTGGAGAGTACTTCTAGGTTTTGAACATAGAGGACATGAGAACAGTGCTCTCACTGACAGCATAGGAAGGGCATAAGGAAGAGCAGGTCTGTGAGACAGAAGAACATTTTGGAACAACAACATTTGGAACAATGAGACCAAGTCTCACAGGAAGCTAGAAGTTCACATCTCAAACTTGGGGAGAAATAAAACCTGGGCAATCAATATAGAGCCTTCTCTCTGTAAAGATAATAAAAAACCTCACAGAAATTTGTCGAGGGGTACAAACCTCGATCTAGCAATGCTGGGTTTGTTTGTTTGATTTTTTTCTAAGATTTTATTTATTTATTTGAGAGAGAGAGAGAGGTAACACAAACTGGGGGGAGGCCAAGGGAGAGGAGGAGGCAGATTCCACACTGTGTGGAGATCCTGATGTAGAGCTCGATCTCAGGTCCTCGAGATCATAACCTGAGCCTAAGTCAAGAGTTAGGCACACAGGTGCCCCTAGTAATGCTGGGCTTTATCATAAATATATATTTTTATTTCTCTAAAATTGTAATTTGTAATTAAAATTTTCATAGCTCATGGATTATAAGGAGACTTTAATCTATGAGAGTGGAGGGTGTCGGTTCACAGAGGTTGACAGTGAGTCATTCCCACCCCCTCCCCCACTCTGTCTCCATGCTTCTTCTTGCTGCCTCTGGGCTCTTTTGGTGTTTAGGGATCCTTCTGAAGCTTCTAAATGCCTCCGTCTCTTAATCCAGAACCAAAATGTCTGAAGGGCCGAGAAGCTAATTGAAATGGGTGAATGCTTCCATCCTATGTAACACGGTGTGATGGTAGCTCATGGGGATTTCTGGCCCCTTATAAGGGATTGTAGAGCCAATTAATGTCAGTGGATGGCAGTCCTAAAAGAAAAAAAAAAATTATGAAACATTCATAAATATCTTAAAACATTAACCCACTGCATACACTACCCAGAGAGAAAGAAAACGGTCTCTTTAGAGCTTTGGGGGAACAGTACCAATCACAGAGCAGAAGGATACAAAGTGGTCGGTAGAAATCAGGGGCAGAATTACAAATGTGACTTAGACTATTACTGAATCCACAGCTCCAGGAATTTTCTAAAAGTGGATAGAATGAACTGTTATCAAAAGCTGCTTTAGAGTGATGGGGAAAACAAGACAACTGAGAGAAAAAAGCCATTCAGTTAAGCAAGGGTAATAACATTGGGTTCTTTTTATTCTATTTTATTTCGTTCTATTTTGATTCTTTTACAGTGATAACATGAGATACAACATTTTAAGAGGTTTAGTTATAATTGCATGGTGAAAAGGTAATGAAAAAACAGTGCTTTTAAGAAATTTAGAAAAAAATATAAATGTAACGCACATGTATAAAACAGCAAACATAAAGTTCCTCCCTTTTTAAGAATTGAAGAAATAAGGGCACCTCGGTGACTCAGTTGGTTAAGCGTTTGTCTCTGGCCTAGGTCATGACCCATGGAATCTGGGATTGAGCTCCTTGTTAGGCTCCCTGCTCGGTGAGGAGTCTGCTTCTCCCCCTGTGCTGCTCCCTCTGCACCCCACCCCCAACTTTGTGCTCTTTCTCTCTCTCTCTTTCAAATAAAATAAAATCTTTAAAAAAAAAAGAAAAAAAGAATTGACAAGATATTTCTTAAAGAAGTTCTTTTTATTTAAGGTTTTATTTATTTACTTGACAGAGAGATCACAAGTAGGCAGAGAGGCGGGCAGAGAGAGAGAGGGAGGCAGGCTCCCTGCTGAGCAGAGAGCCTAATGTGGGGCTCGATCCCAAGACCCTGAGATCATGACCTGAGCGGAAGGCAGAGGTTTTAACCCACTGAGCCACCCAGGCGCCCCTAAAGAAGTTCTTGATAGAAAATACTTCCATGGGGCACCTGGGTAACTCAGTTAAGCCTCTGTCTTCGGCTCAAGTCATGCTCCCAGGGTCCCAGGAAAATGGAGCCCCACTTCAAGGAGAGGGAGTGTACTTCTCCCTCTCCTTTTGCCTATCACTGCCCCTGCTTGTGCTCTTTCTCTCTCTAATAAATGAATAAATAAATTAAAAAAGAAAAAAAGATACTTCCATAAAAATAAATAGCAAACGATCTTACAATGATAAATTTTCTCCTACTTAACACATAATTTAGTTACACAGTTAGAAGAAATAAATCAAATTCATTTTTGACCTGGGTGGCCCCATTGGTTAAGTGTCTGACTCTTGATTTCAGCTCAGGTCATGATCTCAGGGTGGTGAGATCAGTGTGGGCATGGATCCTACTTGAGATTCTCTTTGGTCTCCCTCTCTATCTCCCACCAAGAAAATTTAAAAATTCGTTTTTTAAAAGAGACTATCTTGAAGAATTAATCATGTATAATTCAAATTATTTTATGGTACATATTTTATACTATATAAATACTCAAATGGTTTTATATTCTATATAAAATATAGCTCCTGGATTTAAATGAATCAAGTTATTTTTATGAATGTAGCTAAATTAAAAATAAAGAAGACTAACAATAGTGAAAAATGTGAGATGAATTAATTCATTTCTATTTAGGCACTAAATAAATTCCTTTTTAATTTATGGATATTTATATAAAATGAAATAGGGAAATTATTTTTTCTTTAAATTTACATAATTTAATACTCCAGGCAGTTGGATTCTTCAATAATATTTTAATTTATGGAATAAAAATTTTTGGTATAAAGTATTAAATAATACATCCTGTGTATTTAGAATGAGGGTCTAAAGTGAAGGCAACCAAATTCATGGCATAAGGTCTTGAACAATGTATTGAATTGTAATTTTAAAAAAAAAATTTTAAATATTTATTTGTTTTAGAGATAGAGAATGTGAATGGTGGGGAGAGGCTGTGGGAGAGGGAGAAAATCTCCAGCAGAGTCTGTACCGAGCATGGTGTCCAACACTGGGCTCCATCTCAGGACCCTGAGATCATGATCAGAGCCAAAATCAAGAGCAGGGTGCTTAACCAACTGAGCCACCCAAGAGCACCCCTTTAATTATAATTTAGAATGAGGTTCTACAGATCCAATTACATCAGGTGGTTTATTGAAACAATTTAAAATATATTGTTCCATTGTATTGATCACTAACTTTGAAGGGATTTTTTTTTTTTTATTAACTTGGCAGGATAAATAGTATCAAACATAAGCAACACTAGTAATGTTTCTCTGTTAAAAGCAGTAAGTTAGTGTAAATAAAATACTTCTGATTTCTAAGAGAATATAATTCTTTTTGAGAATAGCTGTTTTTGACAAATACTACTTCCTTTAAAAGAAGTCTAACAATTAAAAACAATCTATTCCTCAACGTTGACTTTGACCTCCAATTCTGAAACTGACAAGGTGACTTTCCTCACTGATCAAATATGATGGAGAACCTTTTATAGGGAAGCGAGTGTACCAAAGACCCAGATGATTTTTTTTTATCTTAAAAATCAAAGTCGGTAATTTTGGCATTGAGAGGAGTTAAACCAGATGTAATAGCTATAACTGCTAAGATTCTTATCCTTAAGGCCTAGATATAACTAAAATAAACACAAGGACTTTACTTTTCCTTAATGTGTCATGGATATACTACTTTCCTATTGGGAACTCTATACACTTAAAATTATTTTTAGTTACTTAGGACAAATTAAATTTTCCTAATCTTATGTGGAATTTTTAATGTGAGTGATAAAAAGATCAAGATTGTAATAAATCCACATGTAAAAAATTGACAAATACAAGATTTCCCCCTGAAATAGAGTGGGAAGACATTGTTTCAAATAAAAAAATTAACAATTAAGAAGAATCATTGAAAATTAGATAACTAATTTCAGACAATAATAAAGATAGATATAGTTGATATTCTGCCTTTAAGAAGCTATTCTTGAGTACATATATTCCCTGAAACTACTCAGAACAACAGACAAAATGTAGATAATTATAGTCATAGAGTGTTCATCTCCGCTGTTATTGATATTTACTTCTAAACATAGTTGGGACCTACTTACTTATTAAGGAAATGTGTATTAATCGTTATTTTTAATACATGAAAAATAAAGCCATTTGTATATCAAAAGGAGTCTTTTATATTCTAAAAGGATAACTTAACATTCAATCCTAGTGATTTAGAATTCTAATTCAATATTGAAATAACCTCCTTATGAGAAGATATTCTTGGGACTGGCAGTTCTTTATTGGTTTTTGGTTCGCAGTATCGCGTGCTAATTGGTAGGAAGCCATTTGCAGGTAAAATAGGAATTGATGGGAAGAAAATACATGCATACCTCTTTAATGCAACAGTATGAAAATCCATAAAAGAATAATTCACAAGCCTAACTACAAGGAGGGAGAGAGAAGGGGGAGGAAAGTTATTTTTTTGCTTCCCCTGAGCAAACTTGTAATTTCCATGATTTCTTTTTAATGACTGCGGTTTGCGGCCAGTAGGTACTGATTTATGAAAAGCTGTAAAAGATCAGGTGGAACTCTGCAGGACATCGTTTACAGCTGCATGGATTGAAACCTATCTAATTTGTCTAGTAAAAGTGTGAGCTCACGGTGCACATCACCCAGCCTATAAATTTCCCCTTCAGACCCAAGTCTGGGGCTGGGTCTAAAAAAAATATCCAATGCCTGCAGCTGCTCAAAAAAGCGCACATTCCCTTGGTGCGCATGAAGAGACATCACAGGCTCTTCACAGTGAGAGACAAATTCCTATCCATTGATAAACTCTCCAGATGTCCTCTCCGAGGAGGAAAGGAACCAATTTTTATTTGAATTCTCCAGGGAAATCCTGGAAGTGGAAAAATGATACTTTGCAGAGCTGGTTATTCTGAGGTCACTGGCATTAAAATTAGGCCATTCTTTGTCTTCATTGTACTTTGATCCAAGTAATAAACAGAAAAACTCAGTTGGGGTCACTCTAATCCCTAATCTGCACGTCCTGTTCCATTTCAGTTTGTTTATACTAATTTTCTCTAAACTCTTGTTGAGTCTGGCTATAGTGTTGAGTTTAAAAATACAAACCAGTTTGAACTGAGAAGAAAAAATTCTGCATTTTGTTATTAGGCACAGTTCATAAATATTCTGAATAAATGCCCTGGGGTTTGATTCTTCATACCCACAAGCCCATAAATAAAGGAGTATTGCTGTTCATGGGACCAAGAGTCGACATTAGATTCTTTACTGCAGCTACTGTAGAAATACAAGCTGTGGGGTGTGTGCGCGGGTGTGTGTGTGTGTCTGTGTGTGTGCCTTTGTGCATGCGTGCGTGTGTGTGTGTGGGCACGTTTGCCTGTAGATGGTTTAGTATTTTATTGTCTTCTAAGTATGACTTCATTTTTCTTATAAAATTGTCTCACGCCCGATTTTATGGGATTCCTATCAATTTTGTTTGCTAATTCAGTGACTTATCCGAGGGCTCCAGTGCTCCATGTAGTGCTGGCTAGTGACAAAAGCTATTTCATCCACGAGGGCCATGCTAAAACAATCCAAGAATATCGTGTAGATTTTGGAATCCGGCTTGTGTATCTGTATCTGTAATTCCTCAAGTTCCTGGGAAAGAAAACAAAACCAATAAATTTTCAATGATTTAACCTTCTTTACAGATGAGTAATTTAAAGAGTCATAGAAAATTATTTTTACAAATTCCCCTGAAGAGAATAATTTATACAATGTTCTATTTATATTGTGTAGTTTTCTAGGTATTCCTTGAAGGAAAGAAAATCAATGATTTTTAAAATAATATCTAATTTTTGTCTCTCTTTTCCCTTTTTAAAGATAACCTCTGGGTGTGAGTTAAAGTAAACCATAATATATAAATGAAAATTATAAACTCTATAATATTTGTTCTTAATTTAGAAATAAAATACTTGAGGTAGGTAAAATTGTAATGGGTGAGTTTAGTTTAATGGAACGACGGTTGAAAAGCCATCCATTCTCAGCTGCCCTCCTCTTTACAAATGATCAGGAGACAGAGGGAACTAGCTATTCAGCTATTTTCTCTGCAGAGGACAAAAATATAGACAGAACCAAACTGTCATGTTGCCATTTTTTTCTTCAACTCAGTATTAAGATTTCCTTAACATTTCTTTTTATCAAATGAAAAAAATTACTTAAAATTTTATTTTCATCAGAAAAATTTTATGTATCCCCATCAAAATCCAAATGCATTGTCAATTTACATTCTCTCATGTGTCTCCAACAGCAGCATGCAGGGCTAGGACATCATACAAAATTGTTCAGGTTTGAGAATATTAGCCTCACACTTAAGCGTGTTTCCTATGGGAGTGAGTTGGAGAAATATTATCAATGGTAATAAAAATCTACCAATTAAAAATTCCTTTTGAATGTCAGTAGAGTTGGCATATTTGTAGTTGCTTTACAGAAACGTTTTCTCCTGAGAACATGAGCTTTACCACATTTCCTAAATGATAATCAATGGTTATTATTCATAGATAAAACACTATGCAGTTTAATTTTATCAGGACTGTTCCTTCTGTCATTATTCCATGCTACTTCTAAAAATATTAATGAATTGGTACTTTAGAGAGCTGAATTTGTTTCTAAAATAAGAATAAATGTATGTTAGTATATTCTTCATTTGTTCTGTCTTCTGACGATTCTAAATGTTGAATTTAAGCACCTCAAAAAATAGAATTTCATTTAGGCAAAGTATTAATTTTTAATAGATAGGAAAATATGAAGTTTAGTTAACAAATTCTAACATTGGGGATTTTAAAAATAATTTTAAAAAGTTTTAAGAGTTCAATGCTAATTCAGGGGCGCCTGGGTGGCTCAGTGGGTTAAAGCCTCTGCCTTCGGCTCAGGTCATGACCTCAGGGTCCTGGGATCCAGCCTCGCATCGGGCTCTCTGCTCAGCAGGGAGCCTGCCTTCTCCTCTCTCTCTGCCTGCCTCTCTGCCTACTTGTGATCTCTGTCTGTCAAATAAATAAATAAAATCTTAAAAAAAAAAAAGAGTTCAGTGCTAATTCAGTTCAACAGCAGTATCACAAAACATGAAAGATTCTGAATGATAATTTTGAAAAGGCAAAAATCTAAATGTACCTTCTCAATTATAAGTTAAAGATTAGGTTATGACACACACAGTTTTAATGTTAATAATATATATTATTGCAGTAATGAAAACAGAAACTACAGAAGTCAGAATAGCACACCTATTTGCAAGCACTGATTATAGAATCATCGTGAGCTTGAAAAGTTGTTGGCTATTCTAATGAGGTCCCCAATTATGCCTGCTTTACAAGATTGTTGCCGTATTATGCTCATAAGACTACACATGACTAAACTTCTAGTTGCTCAGAAAGATAATTAACAGCATCACCACATTCCTAGTATTTTTTATGAACTGGGATTGATATTTTCTTTTTGAAGTTTTAAAAACTTCAATCATTTGACTAGATGCATTACCTTATGTCAGAATAACAAATAGCTAACCGATATCATATTGTATGTCTACACATCTCTGAGTTTCACTTAACATATGTACTCTTTTTTAAACCTCATTTAATCTTTAGTTGTGTGAAATCTACTGTGATCATCATTCCCATTTTACAGATGTGAAAACAGACAAGATAAGAAAACCACTGGGAATGCCTGGGTGGCTGGCTCAGTCAATTAAGCATTGGACTCCTGATTTCAGCTCAGGTCATGATATCAGGGTCATGAGATTGAGCCCCGTGTTGGGCTCTTGGGCTCCTGCTAGGTGTGCTGCCGCCTGAGATTGTCTCTCTCCCCCTCTGTCAGTCTCTCTCTCCTCACCTGCACATGCACTCACTCTCTCTCTCTTTCTCTCTCAAAGAAGTAAATAAATCTGAAAAAAAGAAGAAAGAAGAAAGAAAGAAAGAAAGAAAGAAAGAAAGAAAGAAAGAAAGAAAGAAAGAAAGAAAGAAAGAAGAAAGAAAGAAAGGGAGAGGGAGGAAGGAAGGAAGAAAGGGAAAGGAAGAGAGAGAGAAAGAAAGAAAATCACTAAAGATCAGATAGTATATGCTATATCCAGGATTCATCCTAAGCCTCATGGTTCCAGTGCCTGTGCACTAGACCTCTACATTTTGTGGAATATAAAAACCAAAGAGGCCACATCTTGGAACCACAAAGTACTTAAGAGAAAACATGAGAAAAGCAATATGAACAAAGTTCCACCAGTGGCCAGGAGCGTGGGCTTTCATATAAAATAACTGCGTCTAAATCTTAGTTCTGCCTTTTTTGCCTGAGGAAACCAAGATTTGTGATTTAATCTCTTTTAGTTTTGGTTTCCACATCTATTATAGGGACATATTATCATCACCTGTTGTAAGAATTAAAGCCCTTCATATCTGTGTAATATGCTTAGTATAGAAGCATAATATTCAATGTAATCATTATTGCCAGTTGTTAATATTTATCTCAAAACAAAGGTCTTCATAACTACTTTTGCTCAAGCTCCTTTCCTTGAGAGGAGAAAATTAAAAAAAGAGGACAATCAATTTTCTATCTGGTAACTGGTCCCAGTCTTATGAGTCAAAGGACAATTATATGGGTCACTGAGAGCTGAAAAAATACCCCAAGGGCATTTTATCAATCGGCTGCTTCTTTTGGCTCTCCCAGGATAAAAATATGGTCCCTTCTGTCTCTTTTATGTCCCTGCTGTTGCTTTTATTCAGCAGATCTTGCGGTTGGGCATAGATCTGTGGTAAGACCTGTAATTATATAAAACAGTTCTAGAAGTTTCCCTTAATGATGATTGTATTATGCAATATAAACCACAGTCATGATATCTATTATCTATCTCTCCCTCTTTCATCTTTCTCTATAAATCATGAACTCCATTTGGTGTTGTCATACATGTGAGAATTTCATTTATTGTTACTCATCTACTTTTTTCTATTTCTTTTGTGATTTTTATTTTTAATGACATATGTGACATTATTTATATCTGTGCTGACTTTATGTCCTGCTGTAAATATAGTCTCGGTTATTCAACTGTCCTTTAGACAGCAACCTGTACAGTGTCTACAAATGAACTTCCAGACAGCTAAGTATTTCAGACATGTCCACTATAACTGGATCCTGAATTGCCACCATCTTTGCTAATAGTTAAAGAAATTAAATTAGAGAAGTATGTATGGGTCTATTTATACATTCCACTGGCAAAGTTTCGATGATTTACAAAGCGGTCATGAGTGGAGAGGGAAGCACTGAGACAAGATGATTGCACAGTATTCTTGCAAGCTGCCAGCTTGAACAGATGAAGCCTTCATGGCAGATAAATTCCACAAATAAACAGGAACACCACATGAAGTCTGGAAGTTCCTGCTGATGTTGGTGTCAAATTTTGACACGCAGTAACACTGCTGACTCCTGATCTCTCTTCCTTTGGTGTTTCGTTTTTTTTTTTTTTTTTTTTTTCTGCAGGCCATCAAATCTTCTTCTGGACCAAAGCAACGTCGACATCACTACCTTCCGCACAACAGGTGACTGGCTTAATGGTGTCCGGACAGCACAGTGCAAGGAAATCTTCACAGGCGTGGAGTACAGTTCTTGTGACACCATAGCCAAGATTTCCACAGAGTAAGAGAAAGTTTTTAAGACTGAATGATTCTGAAATTTCTACTGGACATACATGTTTTGAATTAATGAGCTATACATGTTAGCTGAACCTCTGAGGTTCTTACTGTCCTGTAACCGCTAATCTGGGTCCTGGGTCTCTTTGTCAATGACACCTTCTAGATTTATGTGTGTTGATGTGTCTTTTCTCCCTAGCCATAGCTCCCCACAATAGGGGTCTTTGTTGAACTGTGACCTTTCTCAGATAGACCAACAGATACATACCCACGCCCAGCCCCAGCGACCCAAGTTCTTAGTTTAAGACATAAGAAAACATAGCATGATGATTAGAACATTCCTGCATTTGTGATTTTCTGTTATTTATAACAAAGCCTAACCTCTATAGAAGAGGAAAATTAAGGACTAAGTGGATAAGCTGGCATACGGGGAAAAACATTAAAGTCTAAATGTAGTTTCACATTTACTAAATAATAGTACATCACCACCTATTATTGACTGTGTACCCTGTGAAGGGTATCATGTTAGAAAATGAAGTTATAAATGTGTTTAAGACATAATATTATTGTTTTCCTTAAAAGGCTTATAGTCAGGGGGCGCCTGGGTGGCTCAGTGGCTTAAAGCCTCTGCCTTGAGCTCAGGTCATGATCCCAGGGTTCTGGGATTGAGCCCTGCATCCGGCTCTCTGCTCAGAGGGGAGCCCGCTTCCCTCTCTCTCTCTGCCTGCCTCTATGCCTACTTGTGATCTCTCTCTCTGTCAAATAAATAAATAAAATCTTTATAAAAAAAAAAGGCTTATAGTCAGATTGGAAAGACAGGATATGCATAATTAGTATGCATTAATTAGTGTTAATTTATGGTATCATGTGTAAAAGTCAAATATCAAGCATAACATGCAGTGTTTCTTAGGGATTTTTGCTAATAAGAATTTTTTGATATAATGAGAATTCTTTGAACACATGGGTCTAAGGCAAAGAGGGTTTATAAAGAATTAATTGAATCCAGTATATAATCAATAAAATTAGTCCTCATTCATAGGATATGGTAATTGGGAAGTGGAAAAGGAAGAGCCAGAAGCCATATTCTCCATCTCTCTGTGAATGAAAACCAATTTAATTGACTTCTTAATGTAACTGCATAGTTTTTCTTTTTTTGCATAGTGACTTTTTTTGTGTGCATTTCCATGCACCAGTTCCTTTAGTCTTATCCTTCCCATTCGATATCTTAATATTTAAATGTTAAATATTTAAAGACTTTCATTGTCACCCTGTTGGTCATTTAAACAAAGTCACTGTGGAGAGCAACAGATTAGATGTCAAAAAGGAGTGTACAGTATAATTAATAGAGATACAGGTGCCTAACAAATAGGTAAAGCTTACCATGTATGATACAGCATTCCAATCGGAAACACAGAAGTTCACAAAAAGATCTTTGGGAAGGTTATGTTTCTATTGAAGAGGAGAATTTGCTCTTAGAAAATAAACCCACTCCAGTCTACTTGACACATGTTGGCTTTTCTGTATGAAGTGGAATGTAATGTTTATTGAATAGACTTCGACTCAATCAACAATACCATTTGAGTTTCTGTGGTAGTTATTTTGATCAGAGACAGTCTCAGGATATATTAATGTATTTAAATATTTTTATACATTCTTATTTTAGTAATGTAAACAATTAGGGTTATGCTCTACAAGACACCGAGGCATAGCAAAGAACAAACACAAAGTTGGACATTTCTGCACCATTGCCAGATTTCCAAAGACAAAGGTATACAAATGCTTATTCTCCATCAAATATCAACACTCAGAGCTTTTAGATAATGAAAAAAATCATGCTAGAGTGGATTAGCAGAGCACTGTTAATATGATTAACTGTTAGCTCACAGTTAAGAGTCAGATGTTAGGAGCTGTGAATGTGGTAATAAGGCTATTTGCTTAAAACAATGAAGTAGTGGCATCTGCTCTACTTCCAAGTTTGGGATGTGTTTGTCTCCACACTCCATTGTTGGACAGTGAGCTCTTTTTGACTGTTGAAAATATTTTAACTTAATTATTATTATTTGAATGACATGTGAATGTACACGGAAGTTGAAAGCTGACTTTTCCTGGGAGACTCTGCTCTTTCAGATTTGTCCTTCACACTAAGCAGATGGTTCCACATCTCTCTACTTAGTCCCCACAATGTTCTTTCTCCTGTCCTATCTCCTTAATGCAAGGACAATTTAGAATTTACATCTATTGGCCTAAAACTCCTTGAAAATAATTGTTTGTCTTGTGGATCTCTGCGGTGTGCTATCCTTCATGCTCTTAGTTTATATAACAAAAATGAGAATGTATAAAAAAAAAA
>RCUC01149106.1:0-25901 GCA_003697995.1 Taxidea taxus jeffersonii | reverse complement strand
CAAATGTCCGTCGGTTGATGACTGCACAAACAAAACGTGGCACATCCATACAATGGAATGTTCTTCAGCCAGGGAAAGGAACGAAGCACCGAGAGATGCTAAACCTGGACGAACCCTGGAAACATGACGTTGTGTGAAAGAAGCCAGACACAGAAGCTCAAGGAGTGCATGGTTCCATTAATATGAAATTTCCAGAACAAGGCAAATCCATAGAGTCAGAATGCAGATTAATGATTGCTGGAGGCTGGGAGGAAGGCAGTGAGGAAGGAATGACTGCTCACAGGGTAGGGGGTTTCTTTTTGGGGTGATCGAAATGTTCTCAAAATCGATGGTAGTGATGGTTGCACAACTCTGCGATTGGATTTTAAACCACTGGATTTTATGATTTAAAAGGGTCAGTATTATGCTACTTGAATCACATTTCAATTTTAAAAAATAGGCCAAGTCCTCACAGTGGCGTCCTATGTAGACTCTACATAATGACTCTCTTGAGGCCTCTCTGACTCCCTCACCTCCCATCCTCCTTGGACCAGCTAACCTGGACTCCTTGCTGACCCTTGAACATCACAGGCTTGTTTTCACTGCAGAGCCTGTGATCTTATTCTGTCTGCTGGGAATGCTTCTCCCTGGGAGATGCCCAGATACCTGCCTGGTGAATGCCCTCACTTCCTTTATGTCTTTGCTCAAGCCTGGCCTTCCAATGAGTCCTGGACACTGTATTTAACACAACTACCTGTGCCAACCTATTTCCAACACCTGCTCTCCTTTCCCTTTTTTCCATAGCATTTATCACCTACCTACCACCTAACTGATTTAGCGTGTCTGGGGTGTAGGGTCTGTCTCCACACACAGTAGATTCAACGCTTCCTGAGGATGTGTCCTGGGCACCTGGGCCAGTGCCCCACACAAAATATTTGTTGAATGAATGAATGTTATTCCTTGAGCTTCAAAAAAGGAGCCCTCTGAGTCAAGATTTAGAACAGGGATTTTTTTTAATTTGGAAAAGAGAAATGAGAGCTCCTGGGTGGCTCAGTTGGTAAGCATCTGCTTTTGGCTCGGGTCATGATCCCAGGGTCCTGGCATCGGGTCTTGAATCAGGCTCCTTGCTCAGCATGGAGTCTGCTTCTCCCTCTGACCCTCCCCCCTCTTATGCTCTCTCACTCCCTCTCAAATAAATAAATAAAATCTTTTTAAAAAGAGAGAGAAATGAGACAGGACTAAGCATCAAGGACAAGCACTCATCCCAGGAATCAAAACCAAGGCTGAAAATTAGCCACAGTCTGGCAGGTTAATTTCCACAAAGCAGGAGTCCACGAAACTATTTTGCCAAAAATGTCCTGGCTCACTTAGAAACATTATATCCCATGCCCACCTGAGACTTTGACCCTTTCTCCCTCTCCCACCCAGGTACAATCATTCTTCCAGTTATTCTAAATAAAGAGTGTTTTTGTCTGTTTCTCCAGCCCCATCAGCACACGCCCTCCATCCTCTCTTTGCCCCATGATGGCCCATCTATTGTTTATACTCATGCTGACTGTTGATGTACTTTCCCACCCACAAAGTGTAAGAGCACCTTTAAAGGCAGTTTCTTAGGAACCGGAAAAAATGTAAACTTGCTCTTCAATGATTTTTTATTATTATTATTATTATTATTATTATTTATATATTTTATTTATTTATTTGACAGAGATCACAAGTAGGCAGAGAGGCAGGCCAAGAGAGAGGAGGAAGCAGGCTCTCTGCAGAGCAGAGAGCTCGATGCAGGGCTCGATCCCAGGACCCCAGGATTGTGACCTGAGCTGAAGGCAGAGGCTTTAATCCACTGAGCTACCCAGTGTCCCAAGTTTTTATTCTTATTGAGATCAAATTCATAACATAATTCATAACATATTCATAACATAAAGCTCACCATTTTCAAATATGCAAGTTAGTGGTTTTCAGTACAATGGCCGAGCTGTGTACCAATACCCCCCAAGGTCAATTATAGACCAATCTCCACCTCCCAATGCCCCCAGTTCCAGGCACACCAATCTACTTTCTGTTTTAATAGACTGGCCTATTCTGGACATTTTATATACAACGGACCCTTGAACAACACAGGTTTGAACTGTGCGGGTCCACTTATATGCAGAATTTTTTTTTTGGTAAGTACAGTATAGTCCTATAAATGTATTTTTCTCTTGGGATTTTCTTAATAATACCTTCTTTTCTCCAGTTTCCTTTATTATTTATTTGTCCATTCATCAGCTGATGGCCATCGGGTCCAGCCGCTCTTTGGCTCCCACGAATAATCCTGCCATGAATATTTGTGTACAACTTTGTGCAGATGTATGTTTTCTTTTCTCCCGGGCATATCCCGGGGTCAAATGGCAGCTCAATGTGTAACCTTCTGAGGAACTTCCAGTCTGTTCTGCACAGAGGCTGCATCATTTTACGTTCCCACAGCAAGGTGTGAGGGCTCCAACTTCTCCACATTTCTTTAAAGAATGATCTATATACATCCTTTGCCCATTTGTAAATTAAGTAGTTTGTGATTCTGTTGTTGAGTTGTAAGTGTCCTTTTTATATTCTAGACCCTTATGAGACACAGGATTGGTAAATATTTTCTCCTCTTCTTCTCACTGTTTTTAGTCTCCCCTGTTCAGTGACTTTTGACTCCCAACCAGGACCCACCCAGAACGTCTAGGGGAGCCACCATCTATGTCCACACGGCACTTGCAACAAGGGTAAACAATGGCACCCTCCAGTTCCTTCCTAAGTTGTCAGCCAACCAAGGCTCCTCAGCAGAGCTGGGGTAAAAACATGACCCTTGATAAACACGCACAAGGATGACTTGGTTCCCATTCATCGGAAACGGGGCCTCCAGTGTTGAGTCAACTTGTTTGCACAGCTCAATCCAAGAGGAAGAGAAGCTTAAGGTCTTGGCAGGGCACAGCCAATGGCTGCTCCAGTGCCCATCAAAAGGCTGTCACGAGTGTGGGAGGATATATGGATGTGAATGTTAATCAGAGTTTTTAGCTTTGAACGCACGCATGGTTCTACTCTACTCAGTGGAACTAAGAACATTAGTGTGCATGTCGTTATTTATCTGAGCAGTGAAATCTTCTACCCCCCCAAATTTTTTTAAATAAAACATATTGCTGTAAGAATGCAGCTGCCCCAAGGAAAGGCAACCAGAGGGGCCCTTGTCCTTTGCACGGTCCCTGTTCTCTTGAGCAGAGCAATTTCTACCGCTCCTTCAAACATGGACTGACACCTTTTATTGACCTGGAAACTCTCTGTTAGTGAGAAAATTGGCAGTGTGATCTTATGTGCTGTAAAATCTTAGAAAGAAATAATTTCTTCAAGTAGTTGGGGCTGTACATCAAGATCCTAACGAGCAGCTGCTGGGATCATGGGTATTTAAATTTTTCTTTTTGCTTGAGGCTCCTTCCCTCCTCTCCCCCTCTCCACCATTAAGAAAAGGGTTAATTATGTAATTTAAAAAGCAAGTGGGTGAGAGAGGGAGGTCCTTCGAGTGTAGACGTAGAGAAGCTCTTCAGCTTCCGCCCTCCAGGGACAGGACACCCTCACCCTGGCTACCAGCAGCCCAGTAACATCACTAGCTTGTTCAAGTGCCAAGGAGAGGCATCGGTGACAAGCCCTGTGCCACTCCAAGATCATGAAATATTTTTTTTGAAGATTTTACTGATTTGTTAGAGAGACAAAGAGAGCGCAAGCTGGGGGAGGGGCAGAGGGAAAAGCAGGGAGCTGGATTCAGGGTTCGATCCCAGGACCCTAAGATCATGCCCTGAGCTGAAGGCAGACCCTTAACTGACTGAGCCACCCAGGTGCCCCAAGATCATGAAATACTTAAAGCTTCCAGGAGAATTGAAAACATCAACCAGAAAATTGGAAATAATAAGAACGATCATAGAGAAGACACGTCAGGTAACCATGGCATCCCAGCCCTTCCAAACCCAAGAGCTTTGCATCTGCCAGGAAAGACTAGAGGGAGATAAAGATGGCGGGTTTGGCCCCTTCGGTCAAATGGTCTTTACGGAGCAAATGCAGACAACCCGGTGATCCACGTCCGCTCCATCAGCCAATTCTCCTGTACTGCTCCCCTCTGCATTTCTCCAAAAGGGCCCACCATACTGGCTTGCCAGTATTATTTGCAGTTTATTCGGTTCCCTAAATGAAGGGTAAGTTGTATGAGGGCAGGCAGCAGAAGTCTAGGGAACAAAATAGGGCCACATACATAGAGGAACATGGCCAGGCCTGGTGGCTTCCATGTCGGGACTCAGTGGTTCCTCTGTATCTCCCTCTTGTCTGCATTAGGAACATAACTTTCTGTGCCCACAATGGAGGAGCCTGGTTTGGAGAAAGAGACAGGCACACAAACTATAATTCCAGTTGCACTTTGGAGGTCCACACAGGAGCACGAGAACCTTCCCGATCCAGTCCGAGGGGCTCGGGAAGTTTCCCCCGGAGGAACTACAGCCTTGAAAGGTAAGGAGGAGTTGGTGTGTTTGATTAATCTGGGGGCAAGAGGGGGAGTGAGTGCAGAGAACCAGGGCCAACCACAAAGCCACTGGCTTCTCTACCAAGTCTTCGGAGGGAAAACACTACACAAGATCACTTTTAGTAGCGTAATAAAGTTCTAGAGGCCAAGAGTCTACTGTGAAGGTTTTATGAGAAGGAAGATAAAGGCATCTGTTCATTCACTCATTCATTCATTCACTCAACAAATGCATGAGGAGTTCCCTTGTGTGCGAGGCCCTGTGCTTTCCTATACCCCCCTACGGGAGCAGAGATGTGCCTGGTTTGCTCTCCCCCTAGGTTTTTGCCTGGCTGATTCCATCATCGCTTTTTGACTGTCAGATATTTTCTGGTTTAATTATTTAACTTTTTCATGTCCACGTGATCCATATTGTCAGGAACTCCAGATTTTTTTTTTTTTAAGATTTATTTAATTATTTGAGAGAGAGAGAGAGAGCATGAGCGCAAGAGTGGCAGGAGGAGCAGAAGGAGAGGGAGAAAGAATCCTCAAGCAGACTCCCTGCTGAGAACCCAGAGTGCAATGCAGGGCTCGATCCCAGGACCCTGAGATCATGACCTGAGCCGAAATCGAGAGTTGGTCGCTCAACTGACAGAGACTCCCAGGCACCCCAAGAACTCCAGTCTTGATGATTCTCAGAGCATCTCCTTCTGACTAATCCATTAGCACGGCCAGGGCCTCAGTACTTCACATTCTTCAGGGAACTGGCCCTGTCCACAAGATCTAGGCCTGAGTGACAAGGTCCCCTCCAGTCAGATCCACCTTGCAAGGGAGTGCCCTTGGGCTGAGCAACGCAAACTCTGAATAATCGCTATATGGTGGTTCCGGCATCTCTAGGTCACCCGAATCCTGGTTCTTTTTTTTTTTTTTTTTAAGATTTTATTTATTCATTTGAGAGCATGAGCACAAGCAGGGGGAACAGCACAGGGGGAAGGACAAGCAGGCTCCATGCTGAGCAGGCAGGCCAACTCGGGGCTCAATCTTAGGACCCTGAGATCATGACCTGAGCCAAAGGCAGACACTTAACCGACTGAGCCACCCAGGCGTGTCTCCTTCCCCAACTGGTTCTTTAAAGTCCCGAAGACTCTCCCTGACCCTAATCCACTGTGACCACCTGTACCTTTGAAGTCCTGCAGAAATCCCTTCTGGTGCTACTCACTTGGCACAGATCCGCAGACGACCTCTGGCATCTATGTAATTGGGCACATAGTACTCTTGCCAAGGAGATCTTGAATTCCTAAAGAACATGGACTAGATCATGTCCTCCTCCCACACGGCAGCACAATGCTGCACACGTTTTAGGTAGGCAGGAAAAAAAAAGTTTTAGTTAAGTCAGCGGGGTTTGGGATGTGTGGCAATAGGGACTCTGCGTTGTCCATTTCATTAGAATAAACAGGCATAGCAAGAGTGCCAATGAATCAAGAACAGACAGAAATACAAGTTTTTACAGGTCTGTGTGGCATTTTTAAAAATGTTTGGCTAGGGGCACCTGGGTGGCTCAGTCGGTTAAACATCTGCCTTCGTTTCGGCTCCTGGGTCCCGGGATCAAGCCCCACATTGGGCTTCTTGCTCAGCGGGGTGTCTGCTTCTCCCTCTCCCTCTGTCTCTCCTCGCCCCCCACCCCGCTCATGCTCTCTCTTGCAAAAATAAATAAATAAAATCTTTTAAAAAAAAGGTCTGGCCCATACAAAAGTCACTTGAAGATGCTATCAGACACTCTTCAGCTATGACTGGTCCTATCTGGAATTCAGGTAACCACAAAAAAACATGGTTTAATTCCAGGGTAAAGAATAATTCAGATTAAGCCATGACAGCTCTTTGCTACAAGAAGGGACTATTAATAATACATGCTAAATATTAATAATAGATACGAGATGCCTAAAACCTCTGCCAATCAATCCAGCTTCCCTCCTCCTCCTTTTGAATGGATACCAGAGAAAACCGAACCACAAAATCTCCACATTAAAGCCATTAATGGCTTGATTTTAGAGGAGATGAGAAGCAGACCATCCTTCCCTGACAGCCTCCCCTTGAGGGTCCCTTATTATGTGCAGTGACACCGGGACCCAGCGGGATGGCCACAGGTGATCTCTGTTGGGGGGAGGGTGTTGGGACTCAACAAGGGGCCACACCAAGGGGCAGAAGGGAGGTCACTTAATGGCAGTCTGTCTCTTCCTTATGAAAGATCTTACAGCACAGATACCCTACCCTTTCTACCCCAGCAGACGCTAGAACACAACAAAACAGCCACACACAATTTTATATAGAGATATAGATATACATATCTACACACACACACACACACACACACACAGACTGGAAAATAGTTTTCCTTGCAAAGGCAGTAACAAGTATTTCCCCTGCAAGAACCCTGACTCTCACAGTCCCGATGCAAACACAAAGACGCAGAGCTGGCAGAAAACCAGACAAAACCACAGCGCAGAACTGAGCTTTTACCAGCAGTCTCCCCTCCCAGACTTTATAACTTTTTAATAAAGAGAAACGTCACTCATCACAGTAACAAGCCCCCCCCCTCTGTCTCTCTCTCAGAAATAAGAATTTCAAAACATAACTTTCTAAGCCCGAATTCCCTCATTCAGCAAACAGCTCCTTTCCCTTTTGGCAAAAGCCTCCTTGTTTTCTCTTTTCTTTTCTTGAACCTCTTCAGGTTTTCATAGAAAAAGGCCCGTGGCTCCTGGGATGTTCTCTGAGGAGGTTCCACCTTCCAGAAAACGAGATATTTCTGCGGACATGCCTGCCACCTGCCCTCTCAGACGGAGGCCTGAAATAAGGTCATTACCTCTTTCCTGGTGAGGGGACGGGGAAGTGGGTCCTCAGGAGCAGCAGGGTATCTGGCGAGGGGATGGAGGGCGTGCAGGGAGTCCCCCCCCCCCCCCACTTCCAGGGACCAGTGACCTCTGCACGCTTCTCTGTCAGTAACCGAGGAGAGGTGGTTTATGCTAACGCCCAGTGCTGTTTCTGCCCAAGAGTCATCAGGGGGAAGGTCTTTGTCGAAGATAAAAATATAGGATGGAGGCTGGAGGAGGCTGATGGAGACCTGGGAGAGGCTGATGGAGGCCTGGGGGAGGCTGATGGAGGCCTGGGGGAGGCTGATGGAGGCCTGGGAGAGGCTGATGGAGGCTAGGAGGGGCTGATGGAGGCTGGGAGGGGTTGATGGAGGCCAAGGCAAGGCTGATGGAGACCTGAGGGAGGCTGATAGAGACTGGGAGAGGCTGATGGAGGACCAGGGGAGGATGAAAGGCAGAAATGAAGTTAACTTACAAGTTTCTGATAATTTCCAATAATTAGAAAGGATTTTTAAAAATTCTAAGTTGGTGACACCCACCCCCCAGCACTTCCTGGGAAAGCGCAAACGTTAGAGGTGACTATCCAAGTCAAAGGGCAGAGGCTTAAGAGGTGTTCACCCTGGTTCTCACTTACATTTCACAAATGTTCTGTACCTCACACCTGGTTTAGGCCACTGTTTAAGGCAGGGGCCGCTGGTGTGAGAGCCACTGCCAACCAATGCCAGGCCACGCTAGTTAAAATACCAGCTTTGGGGGAGCGCTTCGAAATTCAGATCCTATGGTTTCCCTCTTGGAGCCAACAGGGGGAGAACAAAGTGGGGAACAAAGGCCTCTTTTCGTTTGCAGGCACTCGAGTCCCAAACATGGTATGTGCCAACGGTGGCGGAAACTGCTTTTCTCCCGGAGCCTGATTGTCCCCTCGAACTCTCACAAGCAACCAAAACCAGTATTCTAAGAAATGATGGAAGCCAGGCCTTACTGCCGGCGTGAAATACTCTGCGAGGCACCACCCTCAAAACAGAATAAATGGTTTACGGCGTCTCAAAAAATTTTTTTCAATGGAGGAGGAGGGGGCAGGCGCCTGGGTGGCTCAGTCAGTTAAGCATCAAACTTTTGATTTCAGCTCAGGTCATGATCTCAGGGTCATGGGCTCGAGCCCCACATCAGGCTCTGAGCTAAGTGGGGAGTCTGCTTGGGATTCTCTCTCTCTCCCTCTCCTTCCACCCCACCTCCACATACTTGTGCACGTGCTCTCTAAAAATATTTTCTCCCATTGGGTTGTATTTGACACGTAACATTACATTAGTTTTAGGTGTATAACATAACAATTTGGTATTCGGGTATATGGCAAGATGATCACTATAACAAGTCTACTTAACATCTGTCGCCCTAAATATTTTTTCTTGTGATAAGTACTTTCAAGATTTGCTCTCTTAAGAACTTTCAAATACACAATACGGTGTCATTAACTATAGTCACCACGCCCCTAAGCTGGAAGTCTGTACCTTTTGCCCCCTTCACCCATTTAACCCACCCCACCAACACTCCCCACCTCTGGCAACCACCCATCTGTTCTCTGTATCTATGAGTTTGATTTTCTTTTCTCTTCTTTATTTCCTCCTTTCTTTCTTTTTAAGATTTCACTTGTGAGATCATACGGTATCTGACTTTCTCCAACAGACTTGTTGCACTTAACATAATGCCCCTGGGGTCCAACCTACATTGTCGCAAATGGCAAGATTTCCTTCTCTTTTGTGGCTAATTATTCTATACTGTTCTATTCCATTCTCTCCCTATATAGACATAAAGCTATAGATAGACACACATATGTCCCACATCGTCTTTACCCACTCACACTGATGGCCCATTAGGCTGTTTCTACGTCTTGGCTGTGGTAAAGAGTTGCGCACTGATCGGGAGGATGCAGGTAACTTTTCAAGTTAGTGTTTTCATTTTCTTTGGGTAAATACAGCAGTGGAAGTGCTGGGCCATATGGCAGGTAATTCTTCTTCATCTTTTGAGGAACTTCCGTACTGTTGTGCACAGCGGCTGCCCCAGTTTACATTCCCACCAACAGGGCACGAGGGTTCGCTTTTCTCCACATCCTTGCCAAGACTTGGGATCTCTTGTCCTTTTTAGCCATTCCGACAGGGGCGAGTGAGGTGGTTTCTCACTGTGGTTTTGATTCCCATTCCCCTGCTGAGGAGTGATGTTGAGCATCTTTTCATGTGTCTCTTGGCCATCTATGAGTTCCCAGGGTTACGTCTTTGGAGCAAAAACAGGCATTTTCACCATTTTGAGCAGAATATGGCCATCATGGGGCCCGAGATCCCAAGTGACTTTTTCCTGAAAAAAGTCACTTTTTTTCAGGAAAAAAAAAAAAAAGCTAAAGAAAGCTAAAGGTTAGCAAGACCTTCTTCTTGAAGGGGCCGCCAATAATTTAAGAAGCCGGAGGATTCTGAAAGCATTTACGAGAGAAGGCTCAGACATTTCAGTCAAGAGACTCCTAACTGTCTGCCCACACATTTGCTGTTCATTTCGTAAACCGAACAGAGAGAAAATGTTTTTGGTTCACAATCTTTCTTTTCCTTCCCACGGTTGATCCCAGTTACCTTGTAAATCCCAGCCACCGATTTTCCTTTAAATAGCCATCATTTTAGACACTCCTTTAAAATAACTGAGGATGCTATTCTATTTTGCCGCATCCTTTTTCAGGGTTTGTCTGTTCTTTTTTTACGTAGAAACCAGAAAAGAAATGTCTGCGTACTGCACGCATGACCTGTGGACCAGCACGCAGGCCATTTGCTCACTCAGCTGTTACACGCTTCAAGGAGACCCCACACCCAAGGCTTTTTGTCTGGGGAAAAACGACTGCCATCCATCTCAATCAGGAACTTTCACCCTGAGGCCAGGATGGGCTGAAAGGAGTGCATGAACTCACTGAAAACATATGTAATATTTTGCATGTCTAGGTAGTTTTCTGATGAACAAGTAAGTCTACTGTTTCCATTAGATGCTTGAGCGGAGGATCTCCTATTTGGCTTCCACCCCTGAGCCCCATGCTGTCCTCTTTCCTGTGTGCAGGCTGCATGGACATACAGATTTCCTGTGGTTTCAGGAGGTCTCAGCTGATGGAACATTCTGAAGGGAGAGGACAGGGCGCTGGTGCCCAGCAGCTGCCCTGTGGGGCCCCTGAAGGCTGGCTGTGTCTCTCTGCTTTGTGCTAATGTCTTCCTCTCCTTATCCCTCAGACCTGCTCTTATCAGGGGCACACCCGTTTCTGGCTGGAGGGGCATCTCTCCCGGGGCTTCTCTGCACCTGCTTTGGAAGCAGCCCCTCTTGAAAGTGTTTACTATACAGACCATGCCATCTGTTTTCTGCAGGGCTCCCGAGAATGATTAAGAGGTTGCTGACCCTAAAAGCTTAGGAATATGTCCAGGTTAAAGGAATCTGTATGAATCTGAAGGACAGTGAATTTGGCGAGAACTAGAAAGTGCATCTCCAGGAAACTGGGCGGAAAACCCAAAGACATTTGCTGTGTGGTTCCCTCCCATCCTTTGGCTGATACAGGCTTTCTACTCCCCGTGCTTCCAGATGAACCCCGAGCCCTAGGGGTGCACCTCGCTGCTTTCCCCCCGTCTGGTCACGAGCTTAGGCTAAGGGGTGACGGCTCCTCAAGTCTCACCCGTGAAACTGCAGCAAACACCCCCAATCTCAGGGTGCTGTTGGGAGAGAGGAGATCACCCAGGCAATGCCGCCCTCGTGCCCCGGCACAGCCCGCACCAGCGTGCATGCGCCCTGGGGCTCTGCACCACGGCTCCGCCCTCTGCTCACCTGGCCCCGCCCCGGACCAGTCACCTGCTTTGGATGCGATCTGCTAGGTCGTGCTCTCCCCAGGACACAGCTTTGTGTGCTTGTCTTCTGGAGGCTGGTGCCACTAGCTTCGTCCAGTAAGAAACACCCCGGGCTGGGCACACACACACACACACACACACACGCACAGACACGCCCTCATGCGCGCGTGCACACACACACACACGCATGCACGTGCACGTCCCGGGTTGGGGAGAACTGGACCCACTTTCCCGTTTGGCCCACAGTCTCCTGAGGCATCCACCGTCTCCCCCACTGCTTTTACAACAGTCTGGAGCTCTCTGGGACGGGGCCGCAGCAGCATCTTTAGAAACAGAAGCCAGCCCGGTTTTCTGAAGAGCATTTTAGCTCCTGGTGTCTGTTTCCTCCGGCTGGTGTGTGCTCCTCCCACCGCAGTGACCGAGGAACCGCAGGAGTTAGAGGACGAGAAAGGGAGGGGACGGTGTGATTCAGTGTGGGCAGAGTCCGTGCGCGCTTTCCGGAGAGGGAGCTCATAATTCGGGAAGCTCCGTGCTAAGGCAGTAACGAAACATCACTCATTGAGGAATGAATCATTTAAGAAATCATTATGGGGAAGCCTGGGGCAACAAACCTCACAGTCCGATATCCCCAAGTAGAAATGAGCCAGACGGATTCCTCTCGGAGGTGTTTGTACACAGTGTGGTCCCACATTGGCCACCTCCGGCTTCCTGTCGCTGAGCCACACTCCACCCGCAGGACACAAAGTGGTTCTGCTGCTGCTTCCTCTTCTCCCTCTGGTCACCACCAGACAAGATGCTGGTCCCCAGGGTGGGGAATACGCGGAACTCCCAGGTCCCCTGATGAGCAGATCTGAAGTAATTTCTGCAATCGTGGTCTGCACAGTCCTGGGAAGTCCCTGAGGAATGGACCCAGGAACTCCCTGATGGTCCAAATACCTTCAGGTTCATGGCTTTCCTTCTGTCATCCCCATGAGCATACCAGCCTTCAGCTCCCCTTCCCCCCCGGAAGGAACTAAAACCCAGGGCAGAACTGCTGTATTTCCAAGGGAGACACAAGCTAGCACGGGACGTTCTGGCTTCTATTGTCTGCCGCACTGCTGCATGGACCCTGGTTCCACCGTTTCTCAGCTGTGAGGTGGGGCCAGTTGCTTGACATCTCTGAGCTTTGACTTGAGGGCATTGCCCTTGCCTGGAGAGAGCCACCACTGACTGGGTGTGCCATCCTGACAGTCAACACACTGCGGCCACACCAAGCCGGGGAGGGGCACCCAGCTCCCAGCTTCCTGGGAGGTTTCTGATCTGCTCTGGATGGGGCTTGAGCATTGAGCAGCTGCCGGTGATGGAATGGAAGATGGGTGTCAATGTCTTTCCTCCTTAGTGTTTTTGTCTCAACACCTCGCCACCAACCACAGCAGGCTGGGCACTCTGGGTCCTGCTGTGCACTTGCCGAAAACATTCTCTATGGACTTGACTGGTTATACGTCTGAGCAAACAAGGATGACTTTATGGGAAAGCAACAGAAAGAGTCAGCCAAGATTTTAGGGCATCACCCCTAAGCAATCCAGGCTTGGACTTGGGTCCTCAACTGTTGTTTGAGGATTGAGAGGAGAACCCTTGGTGCTGAATGTCTGCTTGGCCGTGAGCGGGAAGACAACTGGTGAACGCTTCGTGTCCTCGGTGGCCGGATCGGCTCTTGGTTTCAACTCAGACACACCTATCAGAATGAAGGGCTCCACACTCCAGAACCACAGGCTGGGCTCTTCTCCACCTCTCCAGGCAGTGGGTGGGTTCCTGGCCACCTTGCCCCCATGTCCATACTCACCAGGATATTTGATTTGGTAAGTTTTGTTTGTGAGTTTTGTCTATGTGTCTGCCTTGTCAGAAGCAGGGAGCGGCTTCTGTTTTCTCCATCTTTTCATTGCCCATTCTGAGGGCACAAGTCTTCAAGGAAAGTCTGTTGAATGGCTTTGGACCATGATGGTCAAAAAAACCCTAGAGAGGCACCATCATTTGGGAGCTCTGCCTCAGCTCCCACACAGATGTGAGTGACAATGAAACTTAATTTCCAAAAGCAGGTGGGTTTGGGCTGGTGTGGCCCTTGGGCCATTTTTTGTTAACCCGAGATCTAAGAGAAAAATGGTCCAGAGAGAACATGATAAACTAATTCTACTATAAGAAAACTCTGGAGATAATTAATCTAGGGCATTTCGCGACTTCCTCATTCATCCACAGGTCACAGGCAGACAAAATAAATAAGTAAATAGATTAATTAATTAAAATAAAATAAAAATGAGGGGGCCGGAGAGAGACTTTGAATCACAGATCAACCTTCCAAGAGCTCTTCCTCTTTTCATATGCCAGGAGAGAGGACAGGCGCTTAGCTCCAGATCTGCAGTATCAGATTTGTATGCTGATGGTATTTTCTGTTTTTGCTGCCTCTCTTTGGAACTTGTTTTTGTTTGTTTTTTTGGCTTTTTTTTTTTTACCAGTTCAGATGACCCCAAAGTACCCATTCATTCTTTTATTGACTCCGTCAATCCTAATGTCCTTTATGGCAAGGTCACACTGGCTTATATATCTCACCCCATCCTCCTTGTGACCACCAGTGCCCCGTGTACCAGAGATGCACTGTGTATGCGGTGGGATGGCTGTCCTTGTTGTCTTAAGGAAGGTAGAGGAATTTGGCTTTGTTGACTCTCTCAGGACCTTCCAAAGTAGATGAGGCTGAACACGGGGGAGATAACATACACCTGCAACTCCACCCACTGGTTTGGAGGCAGCTGAGAAAGATACAAGACATAGTTGGGTGGGCATGGAAGAGGGGTTAGAAACCCCACCAGGAAAAAGTAAAACCAACAGAGGGGCGGTAAGTGGAGAGCTGAACTTCACCCAGAAACATAACTGATTAGTCCACTTGGTGGTTTCTGTGTTTCTCCAGCACGCAAGATGGACCTAATAGGCTGTGTGTAAACGGAACGTAGAAGGAGGAAATGCTCCCGCTGAAGCTGTAATTAGTTTGTCAGTGGCGTGTGTCTATGATGCGACTACAAAGAGAAATGCATTCCAGCTGAAGTGGTTTCCACCGCCCCCTCTGCCTTCCCTTTCGAACCGGGGCTAATACGAGGCAACTGAAAGGAAGCCCTTAGTCAGCCATTCTGCAAGCCTGAGTCTCCACATGCTCCTCTTGAGGAGGCTAAGGCCACAGAGAAATTCCTCACCCACGGTCACAAACGCTGATGGCAGGGATGATCCTAGGAAAATCCCGGTGTAGGGAGGAGATCAATTCTATGCCCTTATTTGCCAGCCAAGGACGCTAACATCTCTCTCCTAACTGGGCTCCCATCATATTTGATGAATGTTCAAACATGACTGTACCGGAGGCATTTTCTCTGAAAATTGTAGTGATTACTCATTAGTAAATGAGGGCCCTTGGGCAAAGAATCTGGTCTGAAGACTGAGCACCATGTTACCAACAGATGCAACAAATTAATCCTGAAAGTTTGGCCCTCGAATGGGGATTAAAGCTCTGCAATTAAAATTTACATGTCCAAGATCCTACCCGTTCCCACTCCTAAAAATTGTATTTGACCTTTATATTGCAAGCCGTGTACCCTAGACTAAGAGAAACGGGAAGTGCATGAAGACGTAGTGATGCGCCTTTATGAATGCAAGGTGGAGAGAGGAACTGCAAACAAGGTGGCTGGCCTGCTACATTCAGAGCCTGGGATTCACCCTCCGATCAGCCCCTCCCTGATCAGTGGACCCGGGATGGGTTCAGCAACCCCCAGGTTCTTCTTCCTAATCTGTAGGACAGGAACACTCCAGGAAGACTGCTCCATTCTACAGAGGGTTCCCAGCAGTGACAACAGAGCTGGTGTCTTGGTACCACTAGAACCATGGAGGGGCTGGTGTCTCTCTGGGACTTTGAGTGCAGCCTTGAGTCAGGAAATCTCAGAGTTTGGGAGTTACACTGCCTGGGTCTGAGTAGGCTCTGCCCCTGGCTATATGACCATAGGTAGGATCGGCAAGCTCTCTATACACCAGTTTCTTCATTTGTGAAAGGAATCGGTGAAGATTAATTATGCTGCCTCATGTAAATCCCCTTAAAACATTTCCTGGCCTAAAGTACTCCAAAAATATTCAACTGGCACTTTTTATGGAAGTGTCTATGGTGGAGCCTTTGGTGGCTAGAGAATACCTTCCAAATAGGAAAAGTAATTGGGCACTTTCTAGAAAAGGAGGAGACGCATGTACCTATGACTTAGCACTTCCATGGCCAGCCAAGAGAAATTCACCCATGTGAACAAGGGGACACAATCAGCAACATTCACCGCAGCAACATTTTCAAGAGCAAAATATTGGAATGACCGCCAATGGGATAGTGGAGAAAGAAGTTGTGTCTTCCCCACAACAGAATACTATTAAAATGGATCAATACCAAAAACATAATATTGAATGAAGAAGGAAATGTTGCAACAGGAAACTTTCAGTTTCCTCATAAAAAGTTCAAAAATGGAAAACATTATTCCATATTGCTATGGACATACATCCATGTCATAAAAGTATAAAAACAGGAACTCAAATAAAAACTACCATATTTGGAAGAATAGCTACTTCTGGAGGGGCCGGGGAAGGAAGGAGCCAGGAGGCCTTGGCGATTCTGTGATGCTTTGTCTCTTTGAAAAGAAGAGAATCAGGAAAAACCCATGACAAAACATGAAGCCTTGATAAAGCCTTTCTGATTTTGTCCTTATTTTGCATGCATAAAATATCATTTAATTTGAAAAGAATTCTGAGCTGTGGCTTTGTTGTGATTTGTAATATTTGTCCCCTCTGATGTCCAGCTAGTGTAAGGTCACATATGTGAATACCGTTTGTTTTCCTTCCATCTTTTTTCCCTGCGACAATTCATTCTAAAAGGCTTCCCTTCGTGTAACTCCTCATGGTCTAAAAATTCTCATTTTATTTTACAGATTTATTTATTTTAGAGAGAGAGCGCAAGTGGGGGAAGGGGCAGAGGGAGAGAAGATCTCAAGCAGACTCTGTGCTGAATGTGGAGCCCAACATGGGGCTTGAGCTCACGACCATGAGGTCATGACTCAAGCCAGTCAAGAGCTGGTTGCTTAACCAACTGAGCTATCCAGGTGCCTAAAAATTCTCATCTTAGCTCTGCTAGCCAGCACTCTGCATTGATGGCATGTGTGGAAAATGGATGATCCTCTCATTAAAAATCATTTATGTAGCTCCCTGTGTGCATAATAGCACTGTCCCAGGCACAGGGGGATGGGAACTCAGAATAGGGTTACAATTATGAATGGAGACCGACTACTGTAGCATCATGAAAATGTAAACCATTTTGCTTAATTCACACATTACAATAATAGAATTTTAGAGTTTTTTTAAAAAATCGCTAAAAAAAAAAAACCCAAATATTCTAATGGAAGGATGTGTGAAAGACCCAGAAAAATTTTCACAGGATAATTTAAATGACTGATGAACAGCTGAACAACAGTCAACCCAAAAAGCAGTAAAATGGACAGAATTTAAAATGATATCATTGGAAACTGTCAAATTGGCAAAAGTAAAATTCAGTGTTGGCACAGTTTCAGGCTTTTGGGTACTCGCATGCAGCTGATGGTAATACGCATTATATGTCAGTCACCTTAAAAATATCCACACACTTTAAACCCAGTGATTCTTCTGCTAGGGTCACATATTGAGGAAATAACCCAAAATATGCACAACAATTCATGTACAAAGATATTCATGGCAACGTCATTTGTCATAGCAAAACACCTAAATAATACCATCACAGGGTTTTCATGAAACAAATTATCCACACCACGTAATGATCTGCAGTCTTCATATATTCAAGTTATATTAAATGACACGGACAAATGTTCGAGAGACAATGCTATTGAAGAAAATGGAAGACAACACCGCCTAGACACAAGAATCCAATTCTGTAAAATAACTATATGCGTCAGGAAAAGATTGGAAAGAGACATCCTAAAAACCATTCGTGGTTATCTCTGACCCCCTGAGATCATAAAGAGCTTCTTTCCTTTGCCATCATCTATTTCTCAATGGGCCCATTTTATAATTAGCCTGAGACACAAATTTTCAGATAATTACAAAAATTGAGATCCAGGGAGGACCCATTCATTTTTAGAGATGGCGAGATGTTAAGTGAAGGTGGCACCACTCCCGAGGGGGTCTCTCCCCTTCCTGACCTGGAGACATGTTTGGAGAAAGATCTAGAGAAGAGCGGAAGGCGTCTATTGGGCACCAGGGGTCCACGAACAAGCATGAACAAGTGTTCGGGGCGAAGTTCACACTCTCATTTCCAGACTGTTCATCCCTCTGTATCCAGTGGGGTTTACCACCATGAGTGGGAGAGAAAGGCAGCTGCAGAAGGGCCACATTTCCCTTGGCAATACCCCCTTGCACATCTGCTTGTAACGTAGGGTGCCCGTGCAAATAGAAAGTAACACAGCATAGCTTCTTAAAAAAAAAATAAAAAAGATAGATTTTCGGGGGTTCAGAAACACTTAATCCAATTAAAACCAAGCAAGAGGTGGTGGCAAGACATTGGAAACCGACGCAAATAAGATACAGAGCCAGCCCCGTGCAGACGTGCAAGTGACAGACCAGTGAGCAGAGAGCAGAGGGCCCCTGGGCAGATGCTCGAGGAACAAGCATTTAATTTTTCGGGTCTTTGACAAAACCACATGCACCACACCTACTGCTCCTTCCACCTTGAACTCAAATGTCTGTCCCACACAGGTTTGTTATAATCTGCTGCTGACGCGCTAGTTCTACCCAGTGGATACAAGATCTCTAGGCATCTATCCACGCTGGCAGACAGAACCCAGCTTCAGAGAGATTTTCACCTAAAGAGAGTTCCCACAATTCCTACAATAGAAAGGAGAGAAAAAAGGACAAAGAAAGAAAGACCATTGCAGGGGCGGGGGAAGGTGGGGGGACAACCTTCTCTCCCACTGCTGGTGGCGCTGGGAGAGGGAACTGGGGCAGTTTCTAGGGCAGATCAGATCTTTTCATTGAGACCTGCTCAATAGTTTTCTCAATGTCTGCCCAGCCAAGCTTGCTGGCAAAGTGCATTGTAGGAGACCTCCCCATGGAAGGCAGCAAAGGAAAATACGAAGTTTTGTTCAGCCAGAGCTTTCCTGCTCTGTTACTGATGCCTTTGAGCACCTCAGAAGGAGACAAAGGGAAGAAAACCCGGCAGACCGAAATGTGCTTTATCCCCCCTCCTTTCCATTCACGTAACAAGTGTGTAGCGTGAAAGCTTTCGGAAGGGGCTGGTGAAGGCGAAAATGAAGGCAGATTTTATTTCCACCCGTCTTCAGATTTACGTCCCTAGATGCTCAAAGACACAGACTCGAGAACTACTGAGGAGAAAAGTCAGAAGGCCGTCTTGAAGGTTGGTGAGCTGTGTGAATGAAGCCAGGCGAATTAAGGAGAGGCTATAAGGTTACAGTAAGAAGCACAAAAGGGAAAAATAAGGACTCTACTCGGTGAAGTGCCGTGAAACGTCTCCCTTCTTCACTCATAAAGCTTCTAAGTGGCTCAAAGAGGAGGCCCAGGATCTTGTTAAAATCCCAATTTCAAACTACTCTGAGTAGATTGAATCATCCTAATTCGACTGAATGGCCTTCCTTCAGCACACGTCCTGCATGTTGGCATGAGTTTCAGCACTTAGTGGGGTACCATTTTCAGCCCGCTAGCCTCCCCAGCCTGCCCATCCCAAGCCCTTGGGTAGGCCTATGGCCCATGATATACTTGTACATGATAAGGATCTTCTCCATGATCTCTACTCAGACAATTTCAGAATGATGCCATTTCCACACTGAAATACACCAAGGCTGTTACTCTATCAGGATATGGAAGTAATCCACATTTTTAACTTAATGAGCATAATTACTCCAACTTCTTCCCAAGTCCTTGGTCTTAGTTTCATCATTTACAAACTGAGGACTTGGTACAGTCTCAAGTTTTCCCTTATAGTTTGTGATTCTGATGTCAAGGCAAGGTGGAATCGAGGTCAAAAAACATGAAATTAGACAGAAGACATTGTAATAGTAAAGCCATGACTCATAGCAAAAGTATCACATTTGTGAATATTTTTTTAAAGACTTTTTTATTTGAGAGAGACTGAGAGAGAGAGAGAGAGAGAGAGAGTGCACACACGAGGCGGGGGAGCAGCAAAGGGCGGGAGAAGCAGACTCCCCACGGAGGAGGGAGTCCAATGTGGGACTTGATCCCAGAACCCTGGGAACTTAAAGAACTCAAAACAGGGACTTGTACGCCAAAACCAAAGGTGCCAAAAGCAACTGGTAGCAGAAGTGAAACAATAACTTGCCATCTATCATTGTTCTCACATAGCCTCTAGGCCCGCTGGACGGGGCCCTACATTTTACTGAAAAAAGTCTTACGAGAAAAAAATTAATTACTCTTCCCAGATAATTAACACGATTCCTTTCTCCCTCTGATGTTGAATCAGAGAGAACACGACTCATTTCCCCTTTCAGAACACCTGAAGCAATAGTAAAAATCTTGGCAGAGAAGTGTGATTCGAGTCTACCCTTCTGATTATTGTGTTCAAATTCTTTTTTTTGTTAAAAGATTTTATTCATTTATTTGACAGACAGAGAGATCACAAGTAGGCAGAGAGGCAGGCAGAGGGGCAGGGGAGCAGGCTCCCTGCTGAGCAGAGAGCCCAATGCAGGACCCTGAGATCACGACCTGAGCTGAAGGCAGAGGCTCAACCCACTGAGCCCCCCAGGCGCCCCCAAATTCTAACTTCAGTCAACTACTAGGGGTGGCAAATAAGCTCCTTTAGCCCCATAAACTCGGTGATTTGGAGGGAGCCAAGTTCATTTCTTCTAAGCTAGACAGAGAAAGCAACTTGCACATGGAACCATGAAGTCCATAGGGAAGAGTGAAAGAGAATGGCTCCCCACAATACCAACTGGGGAAAGCAGTTGATTTCTACACGTGGGTCAGTGGAATGAAAAAGCAAGGGAAACTCACCACATTCTGCCAAACATCATAGAACAATGCTAGTGCGGCCCAAGGCCAACCACATCGACACATTCTGCTCTCCCTATTAATAAACAGCACATCCATCACCTGTGGACATAGCTGACATGAATAAGAATGAAAAATGCTCTCACGAGAATGGATAGATTCCATATACAGTAAATATTCTTGAATGTATCCATTAGCCCAAAGCATCGGCAGTAACCTGTGTCAGATATCAACTAGATCGTCAAAAGCATCTCATGGTAGGCAAGTGTCCTTGGGACAAAATGACAATTTTGTTTGTTTGTAAATCTGCAATTTACATTTTTGTCTTTGTTTGGATACATTTCCTTCCCAACAGTGAGGTATCAGGGATATTTTATCTTTTTATTCAATAAGGGCTTTAGAGGGTTTTAATTATAGAATTCCACCATCCGGTCTAAGATGGGAAAGTCATTATCAATTTTCTCCCATTTTGTCAAGAAGAAAGAACTTGAAGCTAGTCAGGTGTTTAGGGGAGACACTTTCCAGCTCTTAGAAACTTATCAGATTAACAATACAAAGTGGAAATGTCCAGCAGCCACAGGAGAGGGGGGTGGGCTATAAAAAGGATGCTCTTGGGGCACACTGAATCACAGGAATTAGGTCTGAGCAGAAAACAGAGTCCCTCCTGGTCCAGCTATGGTGGAGGTGATTACTAAGACATTTCACAAACAAATGCTATTTAAAGGCAAGTTACCTAAAGCTGCCTCCAAAAAGAGTTATTAGGGAAATGCATTTCCTTTGTGGTGTGTCTACCATGTTTCCTGACTCAAGCTTGCACGTGGCTCTCCCTAATTAAAAAAAAAAAAAAGATTTTATTTATTATTTGACAGAGAGAGACACGGTGAGAAAGGGAACACAAGCAAGGGGAGTGGGAGAGGGAGAAGCAGGCCTCCCGCCGAGCAGGGAGCCCAATGCGGAACTTGATCCCAGGACCCTGGGATCATGATCCGAGCCAAAGGCAGATGCTTAACAACTGAGCCACCCAGGCGCCCCATTCTCTCTGATTTTAGAAACGTCTTGGTTTTTTTCCCCCCAATCACTTCCGTATGACAGCGATCCACAGGGACTCAGAACTCAGAGTGAGCAAAGCCCTCAATGTGGATGGCAGCTACAGGCTCCGCCTTTCTGTATCGTGATGGACCATCTGTCACTCCATTCATTTTTGGTTCCAAATCCACTCGACACCATTCTGAACTTTCAAGCCAAAAGCCACCACATAGGAGCAATCCTCAAGTTCAGATGTGCAAAAGTGAGCAGTCTCCTCGTTTTAGGCATTGATGGCTCCTTACTCTGAGAATGCCAGGAATATTCTGTATTGCTGGAAGGATTTAACAGCTGCTGAGAGCTTCTGGTTTAAAAAAGATCACAGGTTAGCCAAAGCATAGAGGATCCCATTCTCTGGGACCAACAGGTGTTCAATATAGTTTTCAGTGAATGGCCGGCATGAAGTTATTAAAATTCAAGGTAGCTCTGTGTAGGCAGGAGAAGATTCAACCCTTTATAGGTTGTGATGTCAATTCTGAATCTACCCAACAGCTAGGGACCTACAGACCAGACTGGGAAGAGCCCTGGGCTGTTTTTGCAACACTCCACCCTGGGGGGAGCACCCGCATCTCCCCCAGCCTTTAGAACACAGCCGTACTTGAGAGTTAGGATGTTTCTTCCCAGTATTAGCCATATTCTTACTCACTTAGGAGATGCTCAAAACAAAAGACGAGCTGGATTGAACGGAATTAAAACATCAAGCCTCGAACATTACCCATGAGCTCGTGGCACTGTCCGTACCAAGTGGCCCTGAGCAGAAGATCAAAGCACCTGGGAGCTGTCATATCGAATGTGCAAGACCACAAAGGCAATTGATGGATGGACCCCTTGCGGTGTGAGGTGAAGCGCAAACAGAACCCGGGGTTGCAACTGTCGTGCAGGCTACCATTCCATCAGTTCGATTCTATCCCCAGAGTCTCTAGTATTCACGGTACACACATCTTTATGGAGGAGGTCACTGGCGGCACTCAGACACTGTATCTCCAAACAGGAAAGAAAATGAAATTTATTTCCCATTTAGTGGAACCCCCTTTCCTCCTCCAGAACCCATATCAGTGTCATGGGAACTCCCTAGGGATGAGGTTATGCTTTGTCTTTGTATCAAATGGGAGGGGCCGGGGTTCCCTTTGATGTTTTGTGGATGGGCACAGAGCAGGATGTACAGTGCTATGTGATACCTTCTGCTAAACTTTGTTGTTGTTTTTTTAAAGATTATATTTATTTATTGGATAGAGACAGAGAGACCACAAGCAGAGGGGAGGCAAAGGGAGGGGCAGGCTACCCACTGAGCAGGGAGCCTGATGCAGGATTTGACCCCAGGACCCTGAGATCATGACCTGAACCTAGGGCAGACACCCAACCGACTGAGCGCCCCAAACTTCTTTGTTTTTTTAGGAGTAAACTTCTTTATAAAAGCTTTTCTGATTACTCTTTAGATTACTCTTAAGCCCAAAGATTACTCTTCCAATTACTTTTAATTAAGCTCTAGAACCTTCAAGTTTACCAAAAAGAAGGTGTCCTGGGGAGGGAGGTGTAAAAACCCAGTTGGGAGTCAGCAGGCTAGGACCGCAGACCTGTCGCTTCTCTGAGCCAGCCCGAGGCCTCGTCACGCATGGCCGCTCTGTTGGCTCTGTTTCTGAGGCAGCCTCCAGGACCAGCAAGGCTGGCCCTTCACAAAGTCTTCTGAAGGGATCCTTAAGTACAGACGAGTTTCATTATGGGAAATTTCAAATATATTTGAAAATGGACAGAAATGTCTATGTACTCCTCTCCCAGGTTCAGCATGGATCAATTCCTAGCCTATCTGTTCCATGTATACCCCCTACCTCTTTCTTCTTCTATATTATTGTGAAGAAAACACCATAATTGTAACAAGTCACCTGTAAATACCCCAGAAGATGTCTCTAAGAGATAACTACAACCTCAAAACGCACGATAACCCCGTCACCATCATCAAACACACTGTAATTCATTGCCTTCTTGAACTGAGACGCACACCCCTTTGGTGACGTTCCAGGCTTGCCTGGAAGACCAGGGTTTTGTAAGGCGAGCACGGGTCTCCCCACAATTCCTGAAGATCACACCTTGGGTTTCACTCTCTGTGTTGAAGGCTGTGACACATGGGAAGGGAGCTGAGGACAGAATCAGGTTCAGCTACCGATTACACAAGCATTTGCCCTTCATGTTCAGCTGGGACACATGTGAGGAACCCCCCGCCTCCCAAAGAAAGAGCTGACATTTCTTTATAATGGAAGAAATCTGTTTTCACTTAAAATAGGGTTGCTATGGGTTCGCATGCTATTGGTTTTGAAGAGAGACACACACGGATTTGGGACGCTGGGGCACTTGGAGTCCCAGCAAGGATTCCGATGGGGATGCTCCCTGTCTTGGGCATACCCCCCCTTCTCATTTTCCCTTCCTGTTTTCCCACCTTGTAAGAGAACATGGAGATTCACTTGGAACAACTTCCCTTAGCTACCAAGGGACGTTTGTCAGCCTGGTCCCGTCGTGTCCCCCAAAGCGAAATAAGCCCAGCGTTCTGTTCCTGCTGCCTTGGGTTGAAAGCCATCTGAACTTAGTGATGAGAAACGGCACCCCCAGAACTCGGGAAAACCGACCCACTTTCTTGTGGTTCACCGCCTCCGGTGCTGCCCGGTTAATCTCTCTGGTTCCTGTCCCACCAGCCTCTTACTCCGCCGGTGCCATGAGACAAGGGCAGGTTCAGATACCAGTGCTAGAGCGGAGCCCAGGTCCCTCAGTCTTCTTTCTGCATTCGGTGTGTTTCCTTTCAGCGGGATTTGCTTCCAAAGTCCGCACCTGCTGCTCTCTTCCAGAGCCTTGTCCTCGGGCTGCTGGAGCCTGCTTCACCTGCATGCGCAGGGAGCTGACCGGAAGGGCCTGGATTCACTGCTCTCGGCAACCTTCGTGGCTGGTCAGGGGGTATGACAGCCCCAGCGACACTGCCCAGGTCAGGATCACTCTGGGACGGAGCTCCCACCCCGGAGCTCCCTGGCAGCTAGATGCTGCCACGGAAGGCTGTAGAGATGGACCTTTCTTTGGCTTCCCCTTCCTCCTCCGCCTCCCCCATTCCCTCACCAGGCCCCCAGGGACCACACGCTCAGTCACCAAGCCTCACTTTCAGATCTGCTTCTGGGGAGCCCAACTTAAAACGGCAGGTCACCCAGGACTCCCATGATTTATTTTGGGGTTCTCTGGGAAGTGTCATCCCTCCTGGACACACACGGGGCCCAGACACCCAGGTAGGAAGGACGGTCACATGCCGAAGGATGTCACACACACCGAGAGCACAGATGGGATGCAACTTTCCCTTCTTCCCCGTGTGTGGCACCATGGCATGGAATGAAGGCCACCAGGCTGGGCGACCTTGGCCTGTCCCCCACAGCAGGGTGGCCTGGATCCAGGCTCTGTATTTTTTGTTTTATTTTGTCTTTTTGTGGTATTCTTTTTTTTAAAAGATTTTTATTTATTTATTTGACAGAGATCACAAGTAGGCAGAGAGGCAGGCAGAGAGAGAGGAAGGGAAGCAGGCTCCCTGCTGAACAGAGAGCCCGACGTGGGGCTCAATCCCAGGACCCTGAGATCATGACCTGAGCCAAAGGCAGAGGCCTTAACCCACTGAGCCACCCAGGTGCCCCTGTGGTATTCTTTTAAAAACGGTGATATGTACCTCACAGATGTGCAGATTAAATGAGATCTCCTAATACAGCTGCCGGGCACACAGCGGGCACTCAGGAACCGCCTGCCGAATCCGACTCGGCACTTTGATGATGCCCTTTGGGTCAGAAGTGACCCCCCCAGCCCATTCCAGGAGCCGGAAGCCTCCGGAGCCCAGCTCTTCCCCAGCAACCATCTGCCTGCACCCACAGTTTCCTCACACTTCCAGGGACAGGAACCAGATGCTATTGTAACTGCAGGAAAAAAATGGTCCCTCACCAAGAAAAAAGGCCCTTGACGGAAGTTAGGGAGGTTTTATGAGCCATCAAGTGCAACAGCTGGATAGTTCCGGGGAATGTTTCCACCCAACGACTGTTAAGCAGCAGGCGATATTTTATTATCTTTTCCCCTCTGTTTAATGCGCTCTTCACCTTCTGCTGGGATTGTTAGCCTTGATTATCAATCTCCCCATAAAAATATAGGACCGTCCTATTCCCGTTCCCCTCCTGGGGTCTCCCCAGGTTGCTCATTACTGTTGGAATCCCACACTCATTAGTGGATTGGATGGGGACCTCCGCTGCCAGGAGCCAATGGATGAAGTGGGGGGTTGCGGGTGGGGGGCATTCAGGGCGAGGAAGCAGGAGGAAGCGTGGACCATCCCCCCGGAGCATCAAAAAGTGGTAGAATTCCAGCAAACACGAGGCCAGCAGCAGAAAAAGACTCGTACTCCTTTGTGGCTGAAGACCAGACGTTTTAGGGACAGAGTCAACATTCCTTTTTCTAAACTGGAGGCTGCTGCCCCTTTAACAAAGGAAGCGGGGCACTGTGTCCTTGGGGAGCCATCGGGCTTCCCTGAGTCCTCCCCCTGGCATTTCCCACACCTGGCTCCGT
>RCUC01149105.1:0-52248 GCA_003697995.1 Taxidea taxus jeffersonii | reverse complement strand
ATATAAATTTTAGGATTATTTGTTCCATTTCCTTGAAAAAATTGGATGGGATTTTGATAGGCATTGCATTAAAATGTGTAGATAGCTTTAGGTAGCATAGACATTTTCACAATATTTATTCTTCCAATCCATGAGCATGGAACATTTTTCCATTTCTTTGTGTCTTCCTCAATTTCTTTCATGAATACTTTATAGTTTTCTGAGTATAGATTCTTTGACTGTTTGGTTAGGTTTATTCCTAGGTATCTTATGGTTTTGGGTGTAATTGTAAATGGGATTGACTCCTTAATTTCTCTTTCTTCTGTCTTGTTGTTGGTATAAAGAAATGCAACTGATTTCTGTGCATTGATTTTATATCCTGACACTTTACTGAATTCCTGTGCAAGCTCTAGCAGTTTTGGAGTGGAGCCTTTTGGGTTTTCCACATAGAGTATCATATCCTCTGCAAAGAGTGATAGTTTGACTTCTTCGTTGCAGATTTGGATGCCTTTAATTTCTTTTTGTTGTCTGATTGCTGAGGCTAGGACTTCTAGTACTATGTTGAATAGCAGTGCTGATAACGGACATCCCTGCCATGTTCCTGACCTTAGCGGAAAAGCTCTCAGTTTTTCTCCATTGAGAATGATATTTGCAGTAGGTTTTTCATAGATGACTTTGATAATATTGAGGTATGTGCCCTCTATCCCTACACTTTGAAGAGTTTTGATCAGGAAGGGATGCTGTACTTTGTCAAATGCTTTTTCAGCATCTATTGAGAGTATCATATGGTTCTTGTTCTTTCTTTTGTTCTCAATGTGGTTTTGATTTGAATCTCCCTGATGGAGAAGCAGGCACTTAAATGATAAAGCCACCCAGGAGTCCCAAGTCAGCCTAATTTTGACAGTATTGCTCGTGGCTTTAAAACCTGATTCTGGGGGTTCCTGGGTGGCTCAGTGGGTTAAAGCCTCTGCTTTTGGCTCAGGTCTTGGTCCCGGGGTCCTGGGATCGAGTCCCGCATTGGGCTCTCTGCTCTGCGGAGAGCCTCTTTCCTCCTCTCTCTATCTGCCTGCCTCTCTTACCTACTTGTAATCTCTGTCTCTCAAATAAATAAATAAAACTTAAAAGAAAAAAAAAAACCTGATTCTGATCCAATATTACCTTGAGATTATCTTGAAAAGTAAATTCCTTGGACTCAGGCCCCAGAAACTCTAATTTAGTACTTTGCATTTGGTCTTGCCTACTTGTACCTCTAAGTGATTACTGCATTAGTTAGCTATTGCTGCCATGAAAATATACCCTATTCTGAGTGGCTCAAACGACAGAAATTTATTTCACACACTTATTTATTATTTGTTTGTTTGTTTTTAACTTTTGTTTTTTTATAAACATATAATGTATTATTAGCCCCAGGGGTACAGGTCTGTGAATCGCCAGGTTTACACAATTTGCAGCACTCACCATAGCACATACCCTCCCCAATGTCCATAACCCCACCACTCTCTCCCTACCGCCCTCCCCCCAGTCACCCTCAGTTTGTTTTGTGACAGTAAGAGTCTCTTATGCTTTGTCTCCTTCCTGGTCCCATCTTGTTTCATTTATTCTTTTCCTACCCTCCAAAACCCCCATGTTGCATCTCCACTTCCTCATATCAGGGAGATCATATGATAGTTGTCTTTCTCTGAATGACTCGTTTCGCTCAGCATAATACCCTCTAGTTCCATCTACATGGTCGCAAATGGAAAAATTCCATTTCTTTTGATGGCTGCATAGTATTCCATTGTATATATATATATACCACCTCTTCTTTATCCATTCATCTGTTGATCGACATCTAGGTTCTTTCCATAGTTTGCCTATTGTGGACATTGCTGCTATAAACATTTGGGTGCACATGCCCCTTCGGATCACTACATTTGTATCTTTAGGGTAAATACCCAGGAGTACAATTGCTGTGTTTTAAGGTAGCTCTATTTTCAACTTTTTGAGGAACCTCCATGCTGTTTTCCAGAGTGGTTGCACCAGCTTGCATTCCCACCACCAGTGTAGGAGGGTTCCCCTTTCTCCACATCCTTGCCAGCATCTGTCATTTCCTGACTTGTTCATTTTAGCCATTCTGACTGGTGTGAGGTGGTATCTCATTGTGGTTTTGATCTGTATTTCCCTGATGCCCAGTGATGTGGAGCACTTTTTCATGTGTCTGCTGGCCATCTGGATGTCTTCTTTGCAGAAATGTTTGTTTTTAAAGTAAGTCCCTTTATTTTTTTAACATTTTAAAAATTATTATGTTCAATTAGCCAGCATACACTATGTCACTAGTTTTTGATGTAGTGCCCAACGATTCATTAGTTGTGTATAACACCTTTAAGAGTCTGAGAAAATCAAGATGTCAGTTTTCTGGTGAAGGTTCTCTTCCTGGATTGTGGGCAGCTGCCTTCTCACCATGTCTTCCTGTGGCATAAAAGAGAAAGATGGTTCTCTTGTTCTTCTTAAAAATATACTAAACCTGTTATGAGGGCTCCACCGTTATGACCTAATGTAAACCTAATTACCTTTTAAAGACCCCATCTCAAAATATTGTCACTTTGGGAGTCAGGGTCTCAACATAATAAATTTGGGGGGTATATAAATATTCAGTCCATTGATGATTTAAAAATTGTCCCCCATAGATGGAGACCAAAGAAAGAGGCAGACCACTCCAGATTGTTAGGTGGCAGTTTTAATAATCAAAGGAACTTGCATATAAGACTGGCCTTGGAAAGCTGTAAGATGAGTATATCTCCATACCCACCCACCAGCATATTCCCTAAAAGTTTATACAGAGGCCTTAAGTGGTTTCAGTCATATATATACAGTCTAGATAGACTCAACAACACAGTGCTCACTCAGGCTGCTTTCTTAAAAAAACTGCTTCCGCTGTGGTAACAGTGGGTAGAAATCATATTCCAAGGTTAAGGGAGGAGATTAGGAGTCTCTTATTGCCTGGGTTCAGCTTGTAGGTCAACTGGAGGTCATATCCTCTTAATGACCACTCCAACAGCCATAACAATTCCTTCAGGTGAGTCCAGTGCAAGTGGGTATAGGCCATAGTTTGAAAACACAAAACTCAGAAGATGGAAGTGTTGTCACTATGTATTTAATCATTTCTTTACTTTTTATCTCCATCTTATCATGCCAATAATTGAGTATACATATGGGGATACACACATGCACATAGGCAACAAATATACAGCGGTAATGTTCATTTTTCAAACTGTGAAGCCTAAAGTCATGTACAAGGCTTGGATAAACTACATTTGCACAGTACAAGTAAGGAATGATGTTTGACCATTTCTGCCATGTATTTATCCACCCAGTGATTGCACTATAACTTACTTTTGCCTTCCAAATAAATGATAAAGAAGACATCCTACCACATGGTCTTTAAGTAATTTTTTTAAGATTTCTGTTTTATTTATTCATTTGAGACAGAGAGATACAGAAAGAGAGAGAGAGAGAGCAAAAGCAGGGGGAGAGAGAGGGAGAGGCAGAAGCAGGCTCCCTGCTGAGCCAGAAGACCTATGTGGGGATGGATCCCAGTACTCCGGGATCATGACCCATGCCAAAGGCAGACATTCAAACATTTGAGCCCCCCGGTACCCCTAAGTAAATTTTAAAGAAAAAAATACAGGGCAGTTAAATTAATTACTTAAAATTATTTCATTGTTTGTTTTGTTTTTTTGTTTTTTATTAAAAACATGCTAGGTAACTGGTAATGCCATATTCTGAATGTTTGTTGGATAAGTTTCACTAGCAATGTTTACTTCAAAAATTTTAACTGGAAATGTTGCCTCTTATTCTCTTGTGTAGCTGAGGTGAATCAACAGGATGTGATTACCCTTGTATCATTTGGTTTTGTTTCTTATTACCTTCCTGATAAACGATTGCAGGTGCCCCACTGCCTGCAAATTACCCTCTGACTACTGCTTATCAATCACCTTGATATGTAGGGGCCTGTAACTGGGAATTACTCTCTGCTGAATACAAGTTCATAACATTGAAACCTCATCTGTGGTTATAAGAATTACTTGTTGAACCTGGCTCACTGGCTTACCATATGTTTTCTTCCCCAATTGACGACATTCATATAGAGCGATATATCCTCCAAAATGTATTCTTGCATTTTTACCCATTAAAAAGATTTTAAGATGGAAATGTACAAATCTAGTTCCTTAGATAAATACTACACAGAACGGCAAAATAAAATTCCTGAAGGTTAGAACTAATAAACAAGCATATACATTCAGCTTTCCACAGAAACACACAAGGTCCACATAAGCATTTACAAGAGAAATGGGCATGCTTTCTTCCAGGTCTAAACTACCATATACTCTTTGACTCTTATGTTTCCTTTTTAATTTACTCAATTACCCATACATTCATTTAAAATCTAGTATATCATTATGTAATATATATTAAAATATACAAGAATCCCCTGTATTTCTCTAATGGGGCACAAGGGCCACCTAATATCAAAATCATGTGGAGTGCTGGGGCGCCAGGGTGGCTCAGTGGATTAAGCCGCTGCCTTCGGCTCAGGTCATGATCTCAGGGTCCTAGGATCAAGCCCCGCATGGGGCTCTCTGCTCAGGAGGGAGCCTGTTTCCCCTTCTCTCTCTGCCTGACTCTTTGCCTACTTGTGATCTCTCTTTCTCTGTCAGATAAATAAATAAAATCTTAAAAAAAATCACATGGGGTGTCAATTCGCATGCAAATTTAAGGAAGCCACCATTGATCTACTGAATTAGAATCTGGGGCAATGGGTCAAAGTGTCAGTTTTTGTGACAAGCTCCTTCTGTGATTCTCATGAATGATCAAACTTGAGATAACCACCTAGAGTTGAGAAGACAAGATTATCTGTCCTCAAGATTCTCATATTTCATTGGAAGATATTTCTTTAAAATAATGTGAACACTGAGAGATTTAGAAATATTTAGAAGTTTCATTAATCATTTTCTACATGATGACACTTAAAATCTTGGCAGTAAAAATTCAACTTTCCAACTGCCTGACTGTGGTGTACTAGGTATCTGGAAGATACATTATGTTAGCTATTCAAAAGCTGTCTGTTTCAATATTTAGTATATCATACATTATATCTATTCAGTGACATATTCTGAATTTTCCCTACTGACTTGGTAAGGATATGTGGTTTCCATAAGCTCTTGTCTATATTGAAAGCAAAAACATTTAGGCATTAAATCTATAGTATTTATCAGCAACACATCTCCAGAAATATATTTTCTTCATTCATCACCAACTCAATGTATGCTGAACGTGTTTCTGTTTTATATAAAATGTGGGATACAAAAACATATAGGGCAGAGTTTATAGCATTATAGTTTTATGATTAGGGTATTAACTGATAGGGAGGTATGTGTATATATATATATATATATATATATATATATATATATATATATCTGGGAAATTAAGTAATACAGAAAATATATTTTATTAAATGGTCAACAAAACCCACACATCAGAGATCATAGTTATAAAAATGGATGACTCTGATGGAAGAGTATACTATATGTTATGGTAGAATAGAATAGACTATTAGAATACTATTATTTATTTTATATAATATCATATATTATAAATAGAATATTTTTAGATTATGGAAGCATGAATGGAGAAATATGATATCCATGGAAAGGGGCTCTGATAAGAACAAAGAACAAATAGAATGTGCATAGCTGTATAAAGAAAACTGGATTTATTGGAAAATGATTGTGGCAGAATAGTAGAGATTAGGTACTCAGTGATTAAAATACTCTCTGTATATTTGTTTTGTTCCTCAAGTGACTGAAAGTTTGAATAGCTCTGTTGCTGCCCCTGTGGAAAGTGTGACTAAGCTTCACTACTTGTCAGATGTTATTACCGACTATAGCTGAGCAGATGAGGTTATCTCTACAGCTATATTTAGCACATTTGAGACTCTAAAGTTCCAGTGGGTAATAGATTGCTTCAGGTTTTATTTATGCTTTGTTATATAATTGATTTTATTTTTAAAGAAAAATATATAATATTCTATAAAACTCTGGTTTCCCAGAATTAAAAGAAGAACAAATAGAAACCCTCAACATATTTAGCTTCGAGCTATGACTCATGGAATTAACAACCATAAATTCATGAAGGAAGGCATTTTTATGCTTTAGTAGGAAGATTCAATTTTTCCTCCTCTATATTTTTTCTCTTCCTACCATTAAAATTGATGGTGAAGCATTTCATTTCTCCTGAGGAGAAAAGGAAGGAGAATTCACATGTTTTGAGTATGGACTATGACTCAGGTACTCCCTTTAGGTATATATCTCATACATTTTGTCCATATACTCGATGAGAAGAAAAAGCTCAATGCTAAAGTCACTCTCCCCAGACCAGAAACTTGCAAACCTTGAAATACAACCCAGAATTTCCTGACATAAAAAACCTAATGCTAACTAACTAAGTAAATAAATAAATAGGGGCGTCTGGGTGGCTCAGTGGGTTAGGGCTTCTGCCTTCAGCTCAGGTCGTGATCCCGGGGTCCTGGGATCGAGCCCTGCATGGGGGTTTCTGCTCAGCATGGAGCCTGCTTCCCTTCCTCTCTCTGCCTGTCTCTCTACTTGTAATCTCTGCCTGTCAAATAAATAAATAAAATCTTTTAAAAAAATAAATAAAAAATCCTAATGCTACAGTGGCATTATCTCAAGAAATTAACCTAATAGAGTCTACAGGAAGGGTTTGGCCTGCTTTGAGCTAGAGACAGGAAGAGAGGGCAGGATAAGGGAGTGAGGGAGACAGAGAAGAGAAGGAGAGGGGAACATCATCACAAAAGTAGGTATTACCCCCTCTGTGGATTTAGAGGCATAAACCAGACAGATTCAAACAGAATATAGCTACATTCTGTTGTATACAGAATACCTTGCCAAAGGTATTCTATATAATTAAAGGTATGTAGATACCTTGTTAAAGATACTTCTCACTTTGGGTGGTTTGTTTGGATTTTCTTTTTCTTTTTTTTTCCTGCATTTTGTTTATTTTTATATCTGTTATTGGTATTTCAATGTAAGCTATAATTTCAAAAGGTCAGTCTTGTTGATATATTTAATAAGCATACCAATAAAATCATAGGGCTGCCAGAGCATTTGTGATGACCAAACATTCTATACATTTCCAGGCTTTCAGCATAAAGGGATTGCAAGAATAGAAAGGATAAGAAAACTGTCCAAGGACAAGAAGTATGAGATAGCCAACATTTAGTCTGCAAAATTAGAATTCAGACTCTGCTGTCACAATCAGTTCCCTGCGATTTTCTGATTCCTTGTGAGTTCAGGGAAAATACTACAAGAGGTCGAAATGGATTTTGGAAAGATGTCTGCATCTTGCCACTGTGTTTCAAAACCAGTCTCTGGTTGCTTTGGCCTGATTGGGTTCTAACAACATTGGAATCCCAGTTCTGGGGAAAATCAGAATGTCAGACAAATCGTGGATAATTCTGGGTTACTGAAGGATGTGACTCCAAGAGGTACCTGGGTGGCTCAGTGGGTTAAGCCTCTGCCTTCAGCTCAGGTCATGATCTCAGGGTCCTGGGATCCAGCCCTGCATCAGGCTCTCTGCTCGACAGGGAGCCTGCTTTCCCCTCTCTCTCTCTGCCTGCCTTTCTGCCTATTTGTGATCTCTGTCTGTCAAATAAACAAAATCTTAAAAAAAAAAAAAAAAAAAAAAGATGTGACTCCAAAAGCTAAGGATTGAGTCTTTTTTTTTTTTTTTCTAAGAGAGAGCGCAAGGGGGTTTGGGGAGCGGTAGAGGCAGAGGAGAAAGAGAGGGAGAAGCAAACTTGCCACTGAGCAGGGAGCCTGACTCAGAGCTCCATCCCAGGACCCTGAGATCATGACCTGAGCCTAAGACAGATGCTTAACCAACTGGTATTTGATGCAACAGAAGAAAGACTGATAAACTTAGAAACCCAAGACTCATCTTGCTCCAAGTGGCCAATAACTTTATGTTTTTGTTTTTACGGGGAATCAAATATCAATACCACCAATCAGGGTTGGACTATGATTGATTTGATGAGTACAGTACAGTGGAAGTCACATTATAATGCAATTTAGGCCCTGGACTTAAGAAGCCTGAAAACTTCCCCTTTGGTCTTTGAAAGCCCTAAGCTATCATGTAAGTAAGTAGTTTAGCTACCCAGCGAAGAGACCACAGAGAAAAGCCTTGAGATAGAAAGGGCAAGAGATCCATCTGAGATCCTCCAGCTCTTCCCACTGAAGCAATAGGCATATTGATGGATGCATCCTTTTTTTTTTTTAAAGATTTTATTTATTTATTTGACAGACAGAGATCACACAAGCAGGCAGAGAGGGGAGGGGAGAAGCAGGCTCCCTGCCGAGCAGAGAGCCTGATGCGGGACTCGATCCCAGGACCCTGGGATCATGACCGGAGCCAAAGGCAGCGGCTTAACCCACTGAGCCACCCAGGTGTCCCGATGGATGCAACTTTAAACATCCACACAAGTCCAGGTGTCACCTGAATGCTACCAAATAACCAGGTCAAGCCACATGGGTCAAGGAATTGCCCAGACAAGCCCTGCTCAACTTCCTGACTTTCAAAATTACTGTTGTTTTGAAAGCTCTGGGTTTTGGGGTCGTTTGCTATACAATAATGGCATTCAGTTTTGGAATACACACACACAGATACATATACATGCATGCATGCATACATACATACATATGAACATTTGGACACATACACACATGTATACACACATTCATTTCTCATCGTTGGCTTTCTAGATCTACCCCACCATTAAATCAAGACTGTGTATTTCCCAGTACTATTTTTTCTTCTCTCTCTCTCTTTTTCTCTTTCTCTCACCTACCCACCCAACCCTTCTTTCCAGAGCTGAAGTGCACATACACATACATAAACATAAACACACATTTTTCAAATATTTCAGTTACAGTGTGTGTATCAGTCCAGGTAAAAATAGTATTTGTAGAATTAAGAGAAGAGGTAAAATGAAACTGACCTCCATATAATTGATATGCAATGAACACATAGAATATAAGTTCCTATAAATAACGGAGTTTTAAGATTCTTATCATCTGGAAATTTGCATGCTATGGAGAATAATAAGATTATGATATTTTTGAGATTTTATAATCATGGAAATTAGAAATATAATTTCAAAGTTTTAAAATCTTAAACAAAAATATTTTATTACTGAATAATGAATGTTTGTAGAAATACTCTAACTTAAAAAGAAATGCATTTCCTTGAAAAATAATAATAAAAGAGAAATCTGGAAGTACTAATTAAGTATGATTATCCCAAAATAGCTTGTTCACACGATTTGTAAAAATCTGATGGGCTCAAAATGCAAATAAAGTAACAAATATTAAATTTATCATGTAATTACATTATGCCTGTTTAAACATTGGCATTCTTTTTTGCTTCTTACTTTCTCTACAATTTATTTTTTTCTCTTTAGTTTGTGTTTATAATGCTTAAGACAAATTTTTAAAACAGTAAGATGATTTATATAGGATATTTTTTTAAATTGCAGTTACTATTTAAGAAAGGGTCCTTATATGAATATATTGAAAATCTGGACCATTTGTTGAGACAACTATATTTAAACTCATTAATTAAGAAAAATACTAAAACATTGTTGTATATATATACTTTTTTCATTTTCATTATATATATATAACTGTTTAGTTCTATTGGTAAAGGTATAATTGACAACATAGGTCTATAAGTAACCAAAAATTGATGACTTCTCCGACAGTACTAATTTACTTACTATGCTATCTCTTTTCTTGATTTTTAAAAGAAAGTTTTATTTTCCTTTTAGAGTATCATTTTATTTTATTCAGCATTATGTCATACCTTAATAATTTAAAAACACACTGTCATTTTCAATAAGCTATTTATCACATTATGCATGCTATATATATGAATATGTATGTATGCATATATATTATAAACATGCGTTATACACGTCACATATAACAAATATGCAATACTGAAACAAACCCATATATCTAGTCCTTAAAATTATCTTCAAGATTTCAAGAGTATGCCTATGTATATGTTTATTTCCTTTGGCACATAATCTAATATTGAATACTTAAGGCACTTGTGGACAATTCAACTGATTCCTGAGTTTTGAGAATAAAATTAGAATGTAGTCAGATGATTATAGTACATTCAAGGAGCAAAATTAAAAAAAGTAAATATAATTTTAAAATATAGAAAAAGTATTCCTTTCTCTTTCAAGCAGGGCCATGCATTTTTGTCTTTCATATTTCAAACATAAGTCTGAAGTGAAAACATAACAAAATTAATCATTTAACTGTGACACCATATATATTTTCCTGGAAACTTTAAGAATGATAAGAGGGTAACATGTCTGACAATATTTGGAGAAAGATAGCACAATGGTTGTGAAACGTGACTGATAAACCAATTTTGGATATATAATTATCTTTAATTTATAGGTAAATTTATTACGAATCAATAACTAATGAGTACCCATTGTGACTTCAGCATCAATGAGAGGCAGTATAGTAAGATCATGTGAACAGGGACACAAGTTATTAATACCCCTTAAAAAGCACAGAGGCAGGTCACAGAAAGTCATAGGAATATAAAGTAACTCAAGGAAACATGAATATTTTATAGAGAGAATCTTATTATTGGGAAAGCATTTTCCTCGTGTGTTAAAGCCACATCTGTTCATATTCTTGAATGGTTCAAGTGAGCAATAATACTAGCCTGGACACATTCGTAGCATTTACTAGATGTAAGTGATGCAGTAAGGTAGTAATTTGGAAACATATTTAACTAGCAGCTAAATGATATCAATAGAATGTACAACATAGAAGGATAGGTACTATATTCTAATTTAAATGGTATTCCCCAAATACTTGAGTACTTGTTGAGTACTTATTGAGCAAACCCTGTTGTTTTTACAGTGTGATGGAAAAATGACATAGAATTTATTATTTTTTGATACCTTGAGGCATGAAAGCTGAATCCATCAATACATGAACAGATATCTCATCCTTTGATAAAGAAAGCAAACATAAAGGCCTGAACACATGAAAGATGAGGCTGGAAGGGTTTTTCTTATATGATTTGAGGAGTGGGACTTTTGGTCATTATCTGAATGTTTTTGCAGGAAGGGATTCCTAACCAATAAAAATACAGCTAAGAAGCAAACGTTAGAAACTAGTTTTATTCTCTTAAGCTATACAATTTTACTGTGTTTTCCTAATATTTGGATTCATGGGAGTAATATGTTGTTGATGAGTGAAATCACAACTAAGGAAATGGAAGTAATGATTAAAAACTGATAAAAAGGGGCTCCTGGGTGGTTCAGTGGGGTAAGCCTCTGCCTTCGGCTCAGGTCATGGTCTCAGGGTCCTGGGATCCAGCCCAGCATTGGGCTCTCTGCTCAGCGGGGAGCCTGCTTCCCCCTCTCTGCCTACTTGTGATCTCTGTCAAATAAACAAATAAATAAAAATCTTTAAAAGAATAAAAATAAAAACTGATAAATATGTCCTGCTGTTGATTACTGAAAATATGGGATACTTTGACATGTTGTTCAAAAAAGGAACTTGTTAATAAAATAGATTTATTGAGAATCTATTCCATAGCAGAAGAAAAAAAAAAAATTGAAGGAGAGTATCTTGCATATGTTGAGTAGGGATATGAACCACTCAACATATGTCAATATGAACCACTCAATATACGTAAAATAGTAAACCCAGACAGATGAAATAGAAAGTTTCCACCAAGTGTTTAACTTTTACTTTGTTTCTCCAGTGATCACATAATATCACAAACTGGTATATTAGTGAAAGCTAACAGGCACTGGAATTCTTAGATCTCTCCCTTATGTATTATGACTAATAAAATCACCTCTTGAATCTTTGCATAAACATGCTTAGGTAACTGTCATCTAAAAAAACTAAAGGCAGGGGGCACCTGGGCGGCTGGCAGGTTATGTATCTGCCTTGAGCTCAGGTCATGATCTCCAGTTCTGGAGATCAAGCCCTGCATCAAGCTCCCTGCTCAGCAGGGAGTCTGCTTCTCCCTCTCCCTCTGACCCTCTCCTTCCCTTCTCCATGCTTGTGCTCTCTCCTCTCTCTGGTTCTCTCTCTCTCTCTCTCTCTCTCAAAATAAGTAAATAAAATCTTCAAATAAAATAAAAAATGAGAGGCATTCAGAACCTGAATTTATGCAAATTCTTATAGCCAAACCTGTGCAAACAGTTCTCTATATACAGTAGGAGCAATGACTGAACTGAGGATTTGGGTAGAGGGTATGGGAGGGACAGAGAGGGAATGCACACGGAGAGAAGAAGGTATTAGAACAGGATGCACATCCAACAAAATTTTGGCTAATGCAGCAAGGATATATTGCCCGAGTGTTCAGCCTTAGACTAAAATAGCCAGCCTTTATAAATACATCTCAGTCTCTAGATGAGGGTTATCCTGGAAATGATGTGACTTCAGCAAGGTGACTATAGGCATCTTGCATAGATTTTTTTTCCTAAGATTTATTTATGTATTTGAGAGAGAGAGAGAGAGAGAGAGAGAGAGAGAATATGGGGGCACATGAGTGGGAAGGACAGAGGGAAAGGAAGAGAGAATCTCAAACAGACTCCATACTAAACATGGGGCCTGACCTGGGGCTCCATCCCAGGAGATCAAGTCTGATGCTTAACCAACTGTGCCCTCAGGCATCCCACCCTGAGATAGATCCTAAAGGAGCTGACAGCTAGGAGTAGCATGCTGAATGCATCCCCGAGCCTGGCTCCAAGTCCTTCCTCAAAGGAGGCTCAGCATCAAGAATCTATTTCTGCCAAATCTTACCATGTTTCAACTAATTTCCAGTTGAATCCCTCCTGGCTTTATTGAGGCTCTCTAGTACACTGAAAATGCTCATGTGATCTCCCATTAATAGTTCCCCTATTGCCCAATCCATTGGATAATGTTTGCTTTAATCTAGTAGCCACACTGTAATATTCCTACATTTCCCAAGGATTTCATTTGTCTTGTCTTTCTCAATTTTAGGCTCTTGTGTTTGTGCTGTCACCACACTCATCTACTTATGGTTATTCTAACTTACTTATTAATTTTGACAACTATTTGTCCTTTTCCACTAAAATAAAAGCTCCATAAGGTTGAGGATTTTTATTTGTCATGTTTTTCTTTGCTGTGCCCCTATTGCCTAAAACAATCCCTGATGCATAGCTGTTCTTAATGAACATTAGCTGAATGAGTGGAGTGCTACCAACTGTGCAGAAATGCACCTGAGCATCAAGTTTCATATTTAGAATAAAACTAGACAAGATATAAAACAAATAAAGCTGCTAAATTTAATTTACTTCGTTTGAATATTAAATGTATAAGCTTGCCAGGGCTGTAACAAAGTGTTGCAAACTGGGAAGCTTAAAAACAAAAATTTACTGCTTCATGCTTCTGGAAGCTCAAACTCTGGAATTGAGGTATTGGTAGAGTTCCTTCTGAGGGCTGGGAGTGATGGATCTGTTCCAGGCCTTTCTTTTTAAATAGTAGATGGCCGGGACGCCTGGGTGGCTCAGTTGGTTAAGCAGCTGCCTTCGGCTCAGGTCATGATCCCAGCGTCCTGGGATCGAGTCCCACATCGGGCTCCTTGCTTGGCAGGGAGCCTGCTTCTCCCTCTGCCTTTGCCTGCCACTCTGTCTGCCTGTGCTCGCTCTCTCTCTCTCTCTAACAAATAAAAAAATCTTTAAAAAAAAAAAACAAAAAACATTTATAAAAAAAAAAATAGTAGATGGCCATTTGCATGCTCACATGTCATTCTTCCTACAGTTTCAAATCATGTTCCCTCTGAGAGTATTTCTATGTCCAAATTTCCCCCCTTTATAAGAATACTGGATATATTCTCTCCTAGCCCATCCTATGATCGCACTTTAACTTGATTACTTCTAAAGACCCTATCTCCAAATAAGGTCACTTTCTGAGGTGCTGGGGGTTAGGACTCCAAGATATAAATTTGGGAGTGGAGGCAAAAAAAAAAAAATGCACCAAGAAAAAATAAATACATTGAATATGTAAGCCTGTCCTTAGAGCTTATACTAGTGAAATTCTTTAGGCGAAATCATAAAAAGCGATTTGTGAAGGCACATGGTATGAAAATATATGTGAACAACCGCAATGTGAAAATAAGACAAAGATGGAGAAGGACCTTTGTGACAGCAGTCTGACAGATCTGAGGATAGATAGAGACTATGCAAGCATATAACTAACAAAGAGTGTCTTTGCATTGATACCTTCATCCCTTTACTTATAAAGCCATTCATTCCTCCAGCTAGTAGGTATAGAGCCCCTACTAGAATCCAGGACTGTCCTAAGAGCCCTCATGAAATTTACAATCTAGAGATGTCAGATTAATGAAAAAAAAGATTAAAAACAAGATAATTATCTACATTATATATATAGCAGATTAGGTTGTATTGATTGCTGGGTGGGAGGGATGAAGCATTTGCTTTGGGCTTACAGTTTTAACTAGGACTGTGATAGTGGTGTGTTGGATTGAGCTAGGGCTAGATCACAAGAGTAGACTGTTAAAACTTCAAGAATTTGGAAAGTTGGCTAATAATTATAGTAATTGCTAAAATTAAATAATAAATGTATAATTCGATATATTTAAGAATAATAAATAATGAAAACTCATCACTTTCTAATTGAATTACTCTATTTTACTATTATTTATGTTCTTGATGTCATTTATGTCTATTTCATATATATGATTGAAATACTACAGAATGATAGGATACTTGTTTATCCTTCCCCAGTTCCGTGTTCAGTGGTGTCGTCTTAGTATACTGAAAATCATTGACAGGTAAAATATTTTCACCATGGAATTCAGCAAATGCTACCAATTCAAGGTTTAATTTACTGATTGTATAGATCTGAGAAAGTAAAAGAGAAAGCATAAATAAAGCAGATTGAACTCAAATGTGTTAACTGTTACATTCTGAATAATACAAAAATTTGAAAAAGCATTTTAATGAAAACTTAGCAGAGAAAAGCATCCGTGTAATTGATGAAAAACTGATGTCCATACAAACATCTTTTATCTACATGTTAATGTAAACAAAAATATTAACCAATACCCACACCAGGATTAAATTCATTTGTCAATGACCTGAGCAAATTATGTGCTGAATCGGACAGTAATCAAGCATTATTTGTTGTAGGATTCTGTCAATATTTGTTGAATTGCAATAATAGGTTGTAAATGGATGCAAAAATTTGGCAAAAATCAGTGCAATCATTCTGTTAGAATCAAGAGGCTATGTGGAATTTACAAAGGAGAAATGCATATTTTATAATGGTAAATAGGGTGCTACCTGTCTTTTATGCCAGTAAAAATGACAATAAACATATGTATTTACACACATGCATATATATTTCTGGTTGTTTAATATTTACTAGCATATGACTGACTGCGAGGGTTATACAGACATGAAAGAGGTAAAAAAAAAAAAAAGAGTTGTAGGCCAAAAGAGTCACATGTGCAAATGCTGTGATGTGAGTGCTCTAGCTTATAGGAGGGAAATTTGTAAAGCCAGCATCTCTAAAGTACAAAGAACAAGAAGAGATGAGATAAGAATGACCTGATTGGCCAGATTATTTACAGAGAGGCACATTATCGTAAGACTTTCAAATAAATGAGATAGGAAGCCACTGGCAGACTTTCAGCAAAAGAATGACATGATCCCATCTGTTTTAACATTACTGTTTTGGCTTCTGGGTTGGGAAAAGACTGTGTGGAAGGGTGGTGAATTAGGGAGACAGGTTAGGAGAGATTTGCAATGAAGTTAGTTAGACTATAAGTGAGGAGATACAGTTGGACATTGGGTATGTCTTGAAGCCAGTGTTTGCTAATAAGATAGATCTCTAGCATGAAAGCAAAACAGCAAAGTTTTGCTTATTTAGATCGCTTATACAGTTTATAGAAAACTGTGGGAACTGTGTGTGGAGAATGATTTGGGTTCAGGAATTTGACTTTGGACAGGCACGTTAATAGTTCCTAGACACCAGACAGAGATGTGCAGCTGGCACACAGTATGTTGGTGTTTAGAGGAGGAGTTCAGACTAGCAGTGTAGGTGTGTTCGGTGGACACTGGGGAGGATATGCACTATGGTGAGTGCTGTGAATTGTATAAGACTGATGATTCACAGACCTGTACCCCTGAACAAACAATACATTCTATGTTAAGTTTTAAAATGTGGTCAGCATAAAGACAATATTTAAAGCCATTAAGCATGAGATTAGCAACGGAATTAGTGAATAGAAGAAGCTCAGTATTGAACACTGCCATATGCCAATGAGTTTGGGAAAAAATATGGAAGCAACACATAACCAGTAATTATTGAGGAAAGAAGAAAATCAAGAGGGTGTAACATCCTAGAAAAGTATTTCAAGGAACAGAAAATTACCCAAGTGACAAACGCTGTTGCTAAGTCAAGTATGATGTGATCTGAGCAGTGTAGGAAATGTATTAATGTCAGGGACATCCTAATGGGAGACATGGCAGTCAGATCTAAACTTAACAGTAGATATGAAATGAAGAAAATGATGTGTGAGACATTTTGAAGTAAGTTTTTAAGGACAAGACTACTGATTGGAAGTGAGGTATAAGGGAAATGGAGTGATTCAAATATCACTAGAGTGGTTGGCTTAAGGACTTGGGTCAGTGATGGGTCTCTCTACAAGATTAGAAGTATGATATAAAGATCAGTGAAGAGTGTTAATTCATGGCTATATTGACTTTTATGTGCTTAAGGGCTATCTTTGTGAAAAAGACTAATGAGTAGTTGAACACATGGCATTCAGTGGAAAGGTCTGGGTTGGCAAATCAGTATAATAATGATAGTTATAAAGAGATGGTTGGATATAAACTCACTCTTGCCCAACATAATGAAGAGAGTGCCACTTACTACAATTAATGTCCTAAATTGCTCTTCATTGAGTCTTCATTCTTTGCATTTTATACTAAAATGTTAATAATCAGGACAGAAATCATTTTTATTTTAAAAAGGCAAGTGTAGGGGCACCTGGGAGGCTTGGTTGGTTAAGTGTCTGCCTTCAGCTCAGGTCATGATCCCAGGGTCCTGGGATTGAGCCCCACATCCAGCTCCCTGCTCAGTGGGGAACCTGCTTCTCCCTCTCCCTCTGCCTGCCACTCTGTCTACTTGTGCTCTCTATCTCTCTAGCAAATAAATAAATAAATAAAATCTTTTAAAAAAGGCAAGTGTGATAAAATCAACATATCTAATCTTAGTGCATATAAAGCGATAAAAAACTATTTTGACTAAAAATAACATTGCTTCCATTCTTCTCTAAATGTAACTACTGGATGGGCAGAATTAGCAGATTTACTCTTTTATATTAGCAAGATATAAATCAGGTTTAAACAGAAAGTATGATAACAGCTGGACTACACTAAATTTTTCTCAACCAAATTTAGAGGATTTTTTGCACAATATAGGGATTACTTAGAAATTCTTAGAAAAGTAGGCAACATGTCCCAGAAGTGAAAGAAAAACATTGTAGAAGAAAAAAAATTAATTTTAGCAGTGGGGGAGTAGATTATTTTTAATTTTGTTTTCAATTACTGATGTAAACAGTCTATCTACATCCCAGCTCTGCCATTCATGTATTAATTATCAACGTGGCCCTTCCTTTGTCAGGCTGTATCCTATATGATTCCTTCCAACTAGAACTAATACATATAAACCCTGTCCCATTATAGATTTCTGTATTTCATGAAATAGCATCAGAGTTAGTAGAAATCCATTGTTTTTTGGTTTGTTTGTTGTTTGGCTTGTGTATATGTATGTGTTTTGTTTCTGTAGCTAAGAATGTTCATATATTGTAAAAGTGTACTAGGATCCTAGAGTCTGAGAGTAGTTACTTTCTAATTCTCAACCCAAGACCTTTCTTTAACCCATAACTTGTTATTCAATACTTTCTCATTTTGTTTCTTAGTGGGGGAACAAGGCAGAAAAAAGAAGTAAGCACCTAAGGCAGACTATGAAGTAAGTAGAAAAATACTGCATTAATCAATGTAATGTACTGCAGACTGAATATGAGGATTGGTTTCCTGAAAATATTTGGAAATTCTTCGTATAGAGTTATTTACAATTTGAAGAGTGATTTATATTAGAGAACAAGACATAATCAGGGAAGGATATGGAACAAGGATTGAACTAGGCAGGAGATTAACATGGCAAATGATGGCTGAGGAAGAAAGACCAAATGAGGCATTGATTTAGTTATTTGGAGACTTTTTCTATTAAAACAAACCTAGAAATCATATCACTTTTGTTGATTTAGCACCTTTCACTGCTTATTTCAATGCTGTTCACTCTTAGGGTTCCAGAGAACCTATAAATGTCTTCCCACTGATTCAAGTACCATTTATCAAAGTTACTGCATGAGCTCACTAGGCAAGAGTTTACACATCTCACTTGGCAGTATTTCCCTTTCAGAAATAATTCTAAAAGGAATTAACTAAAGAGAGAGCACCAAACAGAAGTGCTAGTAAGCCATAAACCTGAGATCTTTAATGCATATGGATAATTGAGAAGGTGTATCAAGTGGGGATTTTTGGCATATTCTCAGTTAATTTAGAAGCAACATACATAACTCTTTTCAATTTTACTCCTTTATATCATTTGAGTTCCAAAATGATTCTACATTTGTCATTTTTTTCTTTGCTTTGTAACAGAAATATGTTTACTCAAATCCTTGATTTAAAAGTATTTTTTTTTTACTTTAAAAAATTAAAAAGTTTTTTTTTTTTTTTTTTTTTTACTTCTTAATATTCCCTTTGTAGTCACTTTAGCAAGGTCACTGAATCAGCCATTTCTCAAACTCTGAGGTTATTTTTAAGTTATAGACTGGGTCAAGAAACTTTGCTATATACCACAAAAATATCCAGAGCTTTGTTGAAGGGCTTATAAAGTGTCTTAAAATTATATAAATGTAATTTATATTTATAAGAATTGAGAACAAGAAAATATCATCTTTTTGAAATATTGAAGAGATATCAATAATAATCATTCAATACTATGTTTAAAACCACTCAGAAATAGTACCACATGTTGTTAATACCATTAAAATTTATATTTATAATTGATTATTTTAAAAAGTATCTCATTTAGCCATAAACAAAGAAAGAAATTTTCCCCGGGCAACTGGGTGGCTCAGTCCTTGGGCATCTGCCTTCGGCTTAGGTCATGATCCCAGGGTCGTGGGACTCAGCCTTACATCAGGCTAGGCTTCTTCCTCTCCCACTCGCCCTGCTTGTGTTCCCTCTCTTGCTGTGTCTTTCTCTGTCAAATAAATAAATAAAATCTTTAAAAAAAAAGAATGAAATCTTGCCATTGCAACAACATGGATGGATCTTAAGAGCATTATACTAAGTGAAATAAGTCAGAGGGAGATAAATACTGTATGATCTCATTTATATGTGGGGTCTAAAATAAAACAAAAACAAAAACCTTGTACATACATAAAACAGACTGTTGGTTGCAAGAGATGGGAAGTGGGGGATGGGTGAAATGAAGGGAATTATAAAATAAGTCAAGGAGGTGCAATGTACAGCATGGTGACTATAGTTAGTAATACTGTGTGTTGCATATTGAAAGTTGCTAAGAGTAGATCTCAAAAATTCTCATCATAAGAAAAAAATCTGTGACTATGTATGGTGACAGATGTCAACTAGACGTTTTGAGGTTGTCATTTCATGATATATACTATGTTGAGTCGTTATGTTGTACAGCTAAAAATATGTGCCAATTATACTTCCCTAAAAATAAATTAAGAATCATTTTTATTCTCCTTTAATATTTTGAAAAATTTACTGTCTCTTTTGAAATCCATTTTTTATCATTAATTGCATGCTTTAGTCAGTGAGGTTTTCTCTTAGCTATATTTGTAGACTAATTTGCAAAAATGGCATACTTATTTTGGTGGTATGGCTGAGGGTCTAGGGGTCTAAAGTCAGTTGCCTACATTCAAACCTTGGTTTCACCATACTCTTGCCTAACTTTAATTATAACATGGAAACACCAATAAATATTTTATTTCATTAATGTGTAATTGCATTACTTAGTTCATGAAAATATTTAGAACAATATATATTACGTAGCATATTTTCAATATAGTTATCATCTGCCTTTAAAAAAACCCACATTTTCTTTTTCAGTTGTTCAAGATGAGCATGTACTTTTTTATTTTTCCAAAACAAATATGCAAGTCAGAAACTTCACAGTTCAAGAAACATTCTCTGATTTGCATTTTTCCCCTAGAGAATTTAGAATAGTAAGCTATTTGTTTTGTTTGCCTCAGCATTGGCAATATCTTAATCTGTAGTTCCAGAGGCTTGCATTTTTTTTGTTTGCAATTCCAATTAGAAATGCATCTCTTAACTATGTTTTCTACAGGTTCTCACCCAAATGTACAGTTATTTTCCCTTCATTCTTTCTGATCTTCTGGCTTATTGAGAAAACCTCTGTCCCACTTCCGAACCCAGGCTCTTTCATTTAAAGAGTTGCCTTTAATCCTAACTATGTCAGCAGGCCCTTATTATATACTGTTATGAGTCTCATTTATCTCTAATATTGTGCATATGCACATAATTATGAAAACCTTCCATGTGTTGGGCATTGTTAAATATGACTTTTTTTTTTTTTTTGCAATTATTTCACTTAATCACCTTGTGATCCAGGTCCTTACTTACCAAAGCTTAGATGTATAGAACACTTAAAAGTCTACTCTTTAGTTTAGTTTGGGTACCATCAATTAGGGAAGAAGACAGACTTCATTGTATATGCCCCACCCTCCCTGTGTTCTGTAGTGCACCCATGCCTTTGTGTATGCGTTCTTCCCTTGACTACTGGCTGATTCACAACAGGCTGCAAAGATTGCTCTGATTGCTGGAGGCCTCTAAGTACAAGAACACCGTGTGATGTCTTAAGTAGTTCCCAAAGCTGTGTGTTCCTCTATACTGCAATAATTGGCCTCTGGTGTACTTACCTAGCTCCTCACTCTAAAGAAAATTAGAAAATTCCTATATATCCTGGTCTCTGTGATGTCTCTTTACTCTAGAGTAAGTTTATATATTACCTTCAAATTTTGCATTGCAGCCCTGCCATCAAACAGAATTAATAATGAAGCAAAGGTATCAACCACATCTCCATATGTCAACAGATATTAAATGTAGCCTATTTCCTCCGATTGCATTTTGCATGTTAATACAACCAAATTCTAACAAATTACAAATCATCAAAATAATTTAGTTAATTTCTTCAATGAAGTAATCAATTTGGTGAGCATTGATTGCATTATCACCTGTTAAGTACTTAGAATACAAAGGGATATGGAAAACAGTCCTAAAGCAGATGTGCACACATTAATTGCATGACTTTTTTTATTAACACTACATAACCATGTGAGTTTCATCTGGATAATTTTAAATATGGTTTTAAAATTTTATTTAGAGAATGAGGTGTTGAAGAGTGCCTTATCTCCTAATTAATATTTAATTTATTTTCTGGCTACCAAAACATGTGGGCTCTGATAGAAATGAGTGAAAAGACCCTGGATAAAATTATACTGTTCTAGGAACTTCTTACTTGCAAAATGGAAATATTGGTCAAATTCAAGACAAGTCCCTTTTCCCTGAGGTATTCTTGTAATGGTATGGAGGAATTTAAGTTAAAGGAAAAGTTATCTCTCATCTAAATTATTATATTACATGATTTGTGCAGAACTATTTGTAATGTGTGAAAGAATGAGCTTGTAACTAACTATATTATGTTGCATAACAATACTGCTATCTAACAGGATAATATAATGCTTCATTTACTTTCCATTTCCACACTAGAAGTCTATCTAGACAGTATTGAAAATAATGTATCAATTAAAACATGGGCTCTGAAGATAGACTAAGCAGAGTCTAAATCCTATTCTCACTGATTAACCATGTGGTCTTAAGGAAATTAATTCTCTATGACTCAGTTTCCTCCTTTAGAAAATGTGGGCCATGAGTGCTTATCTTGCCATAGATTATTCTAATGATAAAAAAATGGGGTGCCTGGGTGGCTCAGTCGTTAAGTATGTGCCTTCGGCTCAGGTCATGATCCCAGGGTCCTAGGATTGAGTCCCACATTGGGCTCCCTACTCAGTGGGAAGCCTGCTTCTCCCTCCCCGACTCCTCCTGCTTGTATCCCTTCTCTCACTGTCTCTCTCTTTCAAATAAATAAAATCTTAAAAAACAACAACAACAAAATCCAAAAAACATGTGCAGGGAACCTGGGTGGCTCAGTTGGTTAAACGTCTGTCTTTAGCTCAGGTCATGATCTCAGGGTACTAGGATAGAGCCTCACATCCAGCTCTCTGCTCAGCAGGGAGTCTGCTCCTCCCTCTCCCTCTGATCCTCTCTCTGCTCATGCACCCTCTCTCTCTTTCAAATAAACAAATAAATCTTAAAAAAAAAAAAAAAAGTCATGTATAAAGCACTTAGAAAACTGCCCGGAAAAGCATAAGCAAAATCAGAGGCAAAAATTAACATCGTTCTTATTCTTTTTATTATATTATCATGTGTCAGGATGACCAGAAAATACAGTCAGTTTATGGGAAATATTCTCCCAAAGAAGATGCTTGGATGAACACTGTTCTTACAATTTGTTTAGTAGTTTGAAGTTTACCAAGCTTTGTAACATAATCTAATTTTCAACTCAAAATGGCTCTATGAGATGATAGGACAGGATATTTATGCATCATTCCTAATTTGTTGATGAAGACAAGGCACAAAATATCAAATAACTCATCTGGATTAGCTAAAAAGTGTTCAGTGATTTTCTACTGATTACTGATGCCAGATGTGCTTTTCTAGAGCCAATGGATAAATGTAGCATGCTCCTTACATAGATCTGTAGGCCTACCTAAGCAAAATACTTTATATTTTACTGTAGGCTACTCTTTTGACTTAAGTATATCTATATGGATGCCTGGTCATTAGGTGATTCTCTTTAAATTACATAAAAATAAAATTTACATATGCAGATACATATGGGAACTCCAAAAACTGTCTTCTTTTGCTTTAATTTTCATGCCAAAGGTGTTGCTATTGTGATTTTTATTTGTATTTATTCATTTGTTTTATGGAATAACTCCCTGAAGACTACAAGAAATGAGAGTTGAGTGTTTGCCAAACCTTTGATAACACAGTCCTTCGTCTTTGGAAGTTGCATTCAATGGTTGGAAACGTATGTGATAACTCTAGCCTATATCTAATTATTAAGTGATTTAGGTGAATAATTGGGATGCATTTGGGCAAAAAAAGAAAAGAAGAAGGAGAAAAAAGGTTATAAAGTGTGTGTGTGTGTGTGTGTGTGTGTGTGTGTGAAGATTTTATTTATTTATTTATTTGACAGAGAGAGACACAGAGAGGGAACACAAGTAGGGTGAGTGGGAGGGGGAGAAGCCGGCTTCCCACGGAGGAGGGATACCTATGTGGGGCTTGATCCTAGGACCCTGGGATCATGACCTGAGCCAAAGGCAGATGCTTAATGACTGAGCCACCCAGGTGCCCCCAAAGGGTTATAAATTCTTATAAACAGACTCTGTGTGTGTGTGTGTGTGTGTGTGTGTCTATCCATCTTTTATCCACTCCAGTTTTTTCTTTTGCATTACAAATTATCTCTGAATATGATTTTGAAAGAGGAGTTCACAGATATGTTTAACAAGCTTAACATGGTTTTACAGAACATAATTCTCAAAGTAATTGCCTTGAAGAGTTACAATCATCTTTATGTGCTTTGGCAGAGGAAAAATAGACATTCCCATTAATTTTTAGTCAAAATGTGTATTTATTACAGGTGATGGCAGCAAGGGAAAATTTCCTAAAAGTAAAGAGGAATTTTTCTCTTAGTAAATTGCCACTGAATTGTGAAATATTACCCATAAAACCACTATTTGCCGAAATAGACCTGGATCAATCGATGTTTTTCAATTACTGAGTTAAAGAGTCCTCCCCTGATTTTTATATAGTCTGATTCACTTAGGGCAGTAAACACTACAGAAAAGGCTGATAAGCTGCAGATTTTACAACTAGGTCTGGGGCTTAATTAATAAACATTAATCTTTTTTTATTAATTACTTCCTTAATGGTTCAAAAACATTTCAGAAACATTTTACCAACTAAGAATGAATATTTTTTTTACTATTCAAATGATCTTCCTGGTGAAATTGTTTTACTTCATTTTCTATGTTTTGTAATTGTAATTTTGTCAATGTTTTGTATTTCTGTTTGTAATTTGTACAAAATTATATTCTTTATAATTTTGTAATTGTTCACATGATATATCTTGAGAAAGAAATGTATTTATAATTTAAATTTTAATTATTTACTTATAAAAAGTTTGATTAGCAATTTTCATATACACTGTTATCTTCAATCTCCAAAATGTGTTATCAATACACATTAAATTCAAGCTATTTCATTTGTAAGACAAAACTACTTACACAAGCTTGTGGAATCGTCAGACTCATTAAAAAAACAACAAAAAAGCTAAAATCATGACGATGTGCATTCTTAGCTGAATCTCCACTCCTATTGGCAATTTGCAGAAGGTTTTTTAATCTTATTTATATGACTATGGATTTACCTTTTATAAGCAATGTGATTCTTCACTTTGAGCCAGAAACGACAGAATAAATACCATCTCCTCTCAAGCAAAACTGAGGAAAAGACTGAATCAAAACCATCTGTGTCTCTTTTCTTAATGGAGTTCTGCTCCTCTGGGGAAAATTAAAATAGAGCTTTTGGAAGTCTACAAATTGCAGGTGGATTTTTTTTTTTCCCGCGGAGATTGTTTTTATTCCTGTTAAATTGGGCATACTACAAATGCCGATATTAACCCTGAGGCTTTATATAATACCAAACTTTGTTTGGTCCTAGTCTCCATGCTCCTGATCTGTATGTCTTTTTTTTAATTTAATTTAATTTTATTTAAATTCAGTTAGCATATAGTCTATTATTACTTTCAGAGGTAGAATTCAGTGATTCCTCAGTTGTATATAACATCCAGTGCTCATTACATACGTCTATTCTAATCACTTCTCTTATTCCTTTGAATCACCACTTCCTAGAATTATACGTAATTTTATTTTTATGTTTTTTATTGTGTATTCTCTAATCATCTCTTCACCCTCAACAACTAGCCTGTAAGCCAGGTGGTCATGGATATAGATCTGTTTTGCTTGCTGACATGTACCAAACACTGTAATGAATGCCCGGATATAATAGGTTATCAGTAAACACCTGTTACATGAAATAATAACTTAATAAATGGCAAGATGATCATTAATGTGGCATATAGCAAGATAACAAGAATCACCATAATTTCTCTCAAAAATTTTAGACCTTTTATAGTCAAAGTGTGGTGCGTGGAGTCTCAGCAACACGAGCACCTGGGAACTTGCTGGAAATGCAAACCCAGACCTGCCAATTCTGAATTTGCTCATTTTCATAAAATCCTCTACCTTAACAGTAATGCCATTTAAAAGAAACCTTTGACTCTGCACCTCATGTGTGCCATTTGTTAATTTATTCCTCCTTTGTCTTACTTTAAAGGAAGATGCGCCTCTCTATTCTCTCTCCTGACAATATTACAGTAAGGTGGTAATTGAATGTAGATCAAAGATTTCTTTAGTGCACTTAAGGATTTACTGAATATTTTGCATGAACTATGCAAGTTAGAACAGTGTCTTGCCTTCTAACTGGACTGATAAGCGGTAAGTGACCAAATTTTACACAGCTTCATGATTTAGGTCCAAATTCTATCTTGAGCAAGTGATAACTGGCTGTGGCTTTTGGAAAAGAGGACAGATTGAGGAAACCACTCACTTAACGTCCAACTGAATTGACCGAAGAAATGTTCTGAGAGGGGAAAATCTACTCAACACTATAAAACTGCCATCCAAGTAACATAAGCTTTTAGTGATTAATCTTTAATGCAGTTTGAAAACCAAATGGTAGGAAAAAAATCTTAGGGAAAAAGTGTACATTTTTCCTAATCCTATGTGTCACAGGAAACACACAAACACTGTCTTAGTTTTACTTCACCAACAAACTCTAATGAGTAGATACGATAAGACAGATGAAAGCAATATTTTCAAAACCAGGTTTTTGTGCTGTGTTGCTAAATCGTTCTGAATCACCTGTATCAGGAAGCCTAGAGCTAGCAAAGCCACAATAAACAGAAAGTAGATAAGTCGTTAGAACTGTTGTTCCTTCTTCCTGGGCAGAGGAGTTCAAGGTTCTTCTCTGACATTGGGGGTCACAGCTAGGAAGAAGTTTAGATAAAATTATCCCATGGAAGTTATAATAAACCAGATACTAAAATGTTGTTTTTCTGCATGTGGATCCTTTAAAAAAATACAATAAGCCCAAACCAAAAATATAAATAAATGAACAAATAAATAGGGAAACAAAAAACGGGAAAAAATTTATAGGACATCTGTTCCCTTTGTTCAGATTTGCTCTGGTCCCAGTAGTATCTTTGCTTCCTAAGGCTACTGGACCTCCAACATAGTAATGCCAGTTTATATCAAACCAGTTTTCAACTTCTGATCTTAGCAAGGAATTTCAACAGTTTTCAGAAGAATAGTATATAGGCCCAAAGAGAAGTCTTCTGTGTACTCAAGACAATTTCAGGCTGGCTTAGCATATGAAAAATCTGTTCTCTAAAATGATAATCAGATCTTTTACTTAAGCCTTTGCAAACTTGGCTAAATTACTTAACCTCTTTGGAAAAAAAATAGTTAAGAAAAAGATTTTATTTATTTATTTGAGAGAGAGAGAGAATGGGCAAGTGAGAGTGAGAGAGAGCAAGCAGGAGCAGGGGGAGGGGCAGAGGCAGAGAGAAAAGTCCACTCCCTGTGGAACAGGGACCCTCCCTCCCGCCACAACGTGTGTCTGAGTCCCAGGACCCTGGGATCATGACCTGAGCAGAAGGCAGATACTTAACTGCAGTGACTTCTTCATTATATTACTGAGATGCTAAAATGAAGTGAAACAGAAAATACTTTGAACAGGGCTTGAATGTGATAACTATTCAATAAATGTTACCTACTGTAACTGTCATTTAAAAATGTAAGCAATAGGCTATAGGAAGATAAACTATTGTGATATTTTGTTTTGTTTTAAGAAATTTCCACAGCCACCCAGACCTTTAACAACCAACACCATGGTCAGTCAGCACTCAACAAAGTCAAGACCTTCCACCAATGAAAAGATTATAATTCCCTGAAAATGCAGGTGATGATTAGCATTTTCTTTAGCAATCAAGTATTTTCAATTAATGCATATACATTGCATTTTTAAGATATAATGCTATTGTATAGATAACACACTGGATGCAGTATAGTATGCATTAGGAAACAAAAAAAAAACACACAAAAAAAAATTCATCAACTTGCTTTCCTGCAATGGTCCAGAACCAAACCTCCAATATCTCTGAGGTATGCCTATAGTAGAAATAGAGGGAAAAATGAAGTAATTGGATTGAGGATGTATAATGAAGGTAGAGTTTGTGAGATTTGCTGGTGAACTGGCTTCAAGGTATAGGAGAAGGGAAAAACTCAGAATGATATTGTTTGTTTTGCTATTTTTTTTGTTTCATTATTTTGTTTTTGCCTTGAAGAACCAGAAGAATAGACTTGTCATTTGTTAAGATAAAGAAAACTGGAATAAAAATTAAAATATGGTTTATATGAAGAAAAATGCATTTCAAAGACACAAAATTAATTACTGAATCTAGACTAAATGAAAAATTGGGGCACCTGGTTGCTCAGTGAGTTGAGCATCCAACTCTTGGCTTCAGTTCAGGTCATGATCTCAGGGCCTTGGGATGGAGCCTGTGTTGGGCTTTGTGCTCAGTGGGGAGTCTGCTTGGGGACTGTGTCTCTCCCTCTCCCCCTCCCCCTACTCACATGTTCTTTCTCTTTATAAAATAAATAAATACATTAAAAATTAAATTTCAAATCTAGAGGCAATAAACTACTGCATCAATACTGTAAATCCAAATTAAAGTCCAAATTAAATAAATGATTAAAAAATGTTAAAACAGAGAAGAGTTTTAAAAAGCACAGAATAAGAGAGAAAGGTTGATATAGGGGAAATTTTCCAGTATTTTATAAATGAAAATAAAATCATTAAAGGTGATAAAATATAGAACATTCCATGTTCAAAGATAGAAGGAGAAGAGGAAAAGATGGATGAGGATCAGGTAAAGGAGAAAACTTTCTGACTGGAAAATACTGGATATGCAGATAAAAAAAAAACCTTTTCATTAAGAAGTGTTCATGAGGATATGGAGAAAGAAGAACACTCATGCACTGTTCGTGGAAATGCAAACTGGTGCAGCTACTCTGGAAAACAGTGTGGGGGTTCTTCAAAAGTTTAAAATAGAACTATCCTATGATCCAGGAATCATACTACTACTGAGTATTTACCCAAAGAATACAAAAACACTGATTCAAAGGAATACATGCCCCCTATGTTTATAGAAGCATTATCTATAATAGTTAAGATATGGAAGCACCCAAGTGTCCATGGATAGATGAATGGATAAAGAAGTGGTACATATATACTGTGCAATTTCACTCAGTCATAAGAAGAATGACGTCTTGCCATTTACAACATGGATGGAGCTAGAGAATATCATGCAAAGTGAAATAAGTCAGTTAGAAAAAGTAAAATACATATGATTTCACTCATATATGGAATTTAGGAAACAAAACAAATGAGCAAATAGAGAAAAAGAGAGAGATGCGAACCATAGAACAGACTCTTTCATTATACAGAATAAACCAATGGTTACTAGAGGGGAGGTAGATGGTGAGACAGGTGAATTAGGTGACCTGATGAGAGCTGGGTGACATATGAAATTGTTGAATTGTTATATTGTACACTTGGAACTAATAAAACACTATATATAAACCAATTAGAATAAAAGTAAAAACATAAAAAGTTCAAGATTAAGAAAACTAAAATAAAAATTAAACAAAAAATTAAAAATGCTCTTAGCTGAAAGTAAGAATAATAAAAGGGAGTTACTGAAAAACATTTATGCAAGTTTTTCTTTGTTTGTTTTTAATTTCAGTTAATTGCAGATTTGGGTGTATTTATAACCAACCTGCCCAGGAAAGAAATGTGGTCTCACAAGATAAAGTTAGAGGAGTTATATCTTAGTGACATTCCTAACTTAAGTGCAAGAAATGCAAAATTTTGAATCCCTTAGGCAATTAGAGATAGATGTAATTTAAGGATGGCTTTGTAGTGCATCCCAAAGGCCAGACCCAAACAGGCAGAGGCAATTTAGAAGCAGCAATCTCCTCTCTCCAGCAGCACTTAATAAGGGAACTGGTCCATGAAATTAGAGGTCAGTGTGCCTGAAAACCCAGGCCAACTCAGCCAAGCCACAGATTGATCACACAAGACTTGCTCTGTTCCTGTATTCACTTTTACTAGAGTTCCATTGATGATGATACACCATATAGGAGACTGGGGGGTCCATCCCACATGTCCAAAAATCTTAGTTTAACTTATCAGTATAAGAAAGTTGAGAAAATCAATAAACTATTTTTTAGATGAAAACAGAGGTGTGCAGAAAGAAAAAGATGATGTGATGTGTTTTATAATTTTTATTTATTTGTATTTATTTATTATTTCTTATTATTATTATGTTCAGAGAGGGAAATGTGTTGTGTTTAAAGAAACTTGCTGACAGAACTTTCAACTGTCTATTTGAATAGTCTTGGATTCTAGAACCAGATTTAAACACATCTCATCTAAATGCCTTGTACATTTAGTGTCTTAATTATAAAGGGAAGAAGTCAGATCAGACATTCTGGAAGGTCTATTAAGTAAATATTACCAATTAATTTTCACATTTTGTTTGTTTTGTTGTTTCTTTTCAGATTTAGCTTTTGAACCAAATACATCACTGCCTAATTAAATCTTCCTCCTTCCTATTTTACCCCTTAGCTATTCTACTGATTCTCACATAATTTGTACATGAAATCTCTTAATCTGGTGTACATTCTTATAAATAACAATAACAAAGAAATCTCTATCTTTAATGATAAATTATTTTATAATCAGGTGTCACTTTTCTTCATCATTTTAATAATTAATTCAGGAGAGGGTGGTGGAGTTTATATGTTTAAATAAAAATTTAAAAAAAGAATGTCTAATAACAAAAATTAATTCAAGAAGAAATCCTTCAGATGTTGTTGTTATTGATGCAAAAGTGTTCTTTTGGTAAAGGACAAGGATAGGATCTATGGGCAGAAAGAGCTGCACTTTGAGGAGTGATTGATTACATACTTTTGAGTTGGTGGAGGGAGTGGGGGAGTAGAGATAAAGAAAATCTCCAAAAGGATTTTTGTATGTTAAAGAGGACTTACAGGATCCTAAAGAAAAATATCTTGGTTTTGAGCCAACATTATATAACACTTTCAGTTTAATGACTTCAAATATTCTCCTTCTCTCTTAATCTTCACAATAAATTACATTTTGTACATGGGAGATTTCTTTTTTAATTTAAGTTCGAAAAAAGATATGCATATTTAAATGTAATAAAAAATGCCTTATTTTGTGACTTTAGTTATATATTCTTGATGAATTTGCATATATTACTTATTTTTTCAGAAAAATAGTTTTATGGCAGAAGCTAACTTAAGAATTCACAATGATTTACTATTCACCCTCCAGATACTTCCTTAATCTACAAATTGTCAAGAGTTTTCAATTATGGCAGGAAAAAATACACATGACAAGTAAATCTGTAAACCACTTGTTCTAACCTACACATTAAAAAACAATCCTCATAGTAAATACTAACACTAACACTTCTTAGAAATTTTTGCATATCAACATAGGAAACTTTTGCTTAGCAATATGTTTGTAATTATAAAACAAAAAAGAGTCTTACAACAAGATTAACTAAAATTTAACAGTAACAAATATGGAAGCTCCCTTTTATGTTATCCTTGTATTATATGCTTTCTAAATCAATGTAGGAAGAATGAATATGTGAAGGCAGTGTTTTCCAGAAAATATTGGAGGAATAAAGTTGCCAGAAAATATCTCTGGTTAAAAAAAAAAAAGAAGTATTTCAATAGAATTTCTTGTCAAAGACATTTACCCATAGCTAGTTGTACATGTAGTTCTTAAAAAAAAAAAGATTAAAAATATCAGGACATAAAGTAGAAAGACCAGGCCCTCTGTGACAGCACTGTAATTGTTTAGAGGTCAGAATACCCCATCAGTAGTAGCTGCACAAAAATTCAACATCTTTCAAAGAATGTGTCGGGATGTTGAGAAAGAATAAGAAAACTTAATCCAGAGACAGAATTTCATCTAAAAATCTGCCCAAAATGGAAATTCTGTGTGAGTGAGCCTCATCCAAATTATAAGGTAAAACTCTGTTTGCTTCCATAATCTGTGATGAGGAGCACGGTGAGCACATTTAGGAACTAAGCTAAAAGCATCCATCTGCATTTCTGTTTTTATTTGAGGGGAGAAAAGCCTATGATAAGAAGATATAATAAAAACAGAATTGTCTGTGATAAGGATTACTTTGTAAAATCTAGAAGTTAACTGCAAGAGTTTCAGAATCAGACAGAAATGGGGATAACTCTTTGTCTTGCTCTTTTATTAGCTCTGTGAATTCACTCAGACCCTCAGAAAAGCAGTTTCTTCATATAGGGAATGGAAAAAAAAATAAGAGGTTTGAAAATTTATATAAAGTTCTTTGTAAGTTTATAAAACCTACCTGAGATTTAAATAGGCATTTTATGAATACTAGCTATCATGTTATTCATGCTATTAACATTTTATACAGTTTTTCATACAGTAAAAGATACCAGCCTTTCATTTGGTAGTTAAGATTTATCATTAATTTCATTACTTATATTTTATTTCATTTTTAACATTTAATTAAATTCACGTGTTGAAGAAAGCAAATGATTAAAACATAATTTTCTTTAGAAGCTTTATTTTACTGGCAATTTTCATGTTATTACCAGTGACTATTTAATGTATTACTTCCTTAGGACAGACTTAGTGCTATGACAGTAACTGGCAGGAGGTTAACAGGGAGATATAGTTCAGAGTGATGGCCGAAAAAAAGTTAGGGAGGGCTTTCAAGGAAATCACAAGTTAGACCATTGGTCTGAGACCAATTCTAATGCAAAAGTAGACATTAGCCAAGTAAAGAATATGGCAGAAAGAATCATGCAGTAGAACTCTAATTTTTTAAACAGATGCGTAGGCATGATATTTTGGAGGAAATATTGGAGCAAACAGTTTATTCAGTGATGCCAAGAAACAGATCACAAAGCTCCCAATATGGGTGGTGGGGTTACACTATATTTTTATAAAAAAATGAAAAATTAAAAAAAAATTTAAAAGTATGGCTTATATTCTGAAGGTGCTGGAGAACTGGGAGAAGTAAAGATTGGAGTTTTTGAAACAAAACTGAAATGACTGGATTCTGATTTTTTAAAATATTAGTTTGGAGAAAATGTGGAATACAGATAGAAAATTCTGAGACCACAGGTAGCACAACTATTCAGAGTACGATAAAGCATGATGGTGTATGAACTAAGGAGGTATTAGGCATGGCAGGGGGAAATTACATCTACAATTAAGATTAGAAATATATTTTCTTTAAGTTTGGATAAAAGAATATATTGCTTTATAAGGAGAGTTGCTAGATATTTAAATGGCTTCATACTTTTGGACAATGGATTTTTAAATGATCTAGATTTGGCTCATAAACAGAAAGCAAACTACTTTTATTCCCATCATCCCTTTATATCTGTTTTGTGGACTAGTCCTTTTTTTTTTTTTTTTTTTTTAATGCTCTTGGTTAAACCACAGACATAGCTTTTCAGGCACATCATGTAATATATTTTCTAAATAGTTCCCTGCTTGGGCATAAAAATTCCAGACCTTATTAATTACATAACAGTAATCTGGTCCAGATAGGACCCCAAGTCTGGATCAATCCAAGGCCAATAAGCCTCCAGTGGGGCATGAACCAGTTGGTTTCTTCCTGCTGTATATTTTTTTTCCTACTCTCTAGTCAACTGTTATTTTAAACTCTTCCAGAATCTGACCCAAATAAGAGGAAGTACTTACTAAAAGCAACACAATCATACATGGAAGAGTTAGCTATAATCTTGGGTTGGTGCCCTCTTATCACTGATGCAGTCTTGTTGGATCTTTCCCAGGCTTCATCTTTGTGTGACCACCTTGACATAGATGATGCCCACAGCTTCTCCAGCACCTCATTTAGCACTTCTCTCTTATCCTTTTGGTCCAGTGAACCTAACACTTTCCTCATGGAGCTTGATTTTAAATTTTTAGTCAGTACTCTTGAGCAAGATTCCCAAGGTTGTGTATTTTGCTGTCACTGATGTATATTCATTTTGCAATAAAGATTTGTTTTTTTCTCTCTGCCATCTTAGCTTTGCTTGTATACCTTCTCCTACTGGTCTCCAGGTCTTCAAGTTACAGTGAGCCCATGACACACTTGCTGTGACTACCCTGGACACTCCTTTATTTGGCTTAAGGGTGAAGAGAAGCATTTCATGCCTTTGCCCAAGACGGAATGGGGAGAAGTGCTTGGTGGGCAGTAGCCTGCCAAATTTCTCTAATAAGGTCCTGTCTTCCACATTTTCAATCATCACCTCTCTTAGAGGATGCAGGTGTGTGACTGGATGATCTTCACCAAATGACTCTTGAATCATTCCTTTTGGAAGTAATGTATAGACATCTCTTACTTCTAATTAGAGGGCGATAAAATAGGACATTATTGTTTTTCCTTCAGCCTTTATTTAGTAGCCTCTGTGAAAACTTTGAGACAATAGGATGAGGTTCACTTACAATCTAATACAGAGGCCTTTAAAGTTAAAATGTCTGTATTTTGATCCTGGTTTTGATTCCTGTGAATTTTGTGGGGGTTTTTTTGGAGGTTTTTTTTCATTGTTGTTGTTTTGTTTCTGTTTTTTTTCTTTTTTAATTTGAGGGAAGATATAAAGGTGAGGAGAAGAAGTAGCAAAATATCTATAATGTTCTGTTCCTTCTCTTGTATTATGTAGCTAAAACGTCCCTGCCTCATCAAAGGTACTTGAAATTACTTTATAATATGTAAATTATATGTGCATATACAAAACAGATTATATTATATGTATATGTGCCTGTCTAGATGATTGTGAATGTATATTTGTATAGGTTTCAGTATATAATAATATAACATGATACACAAAACATATGTATCTGTATAGGTAGCCATACTATGTGTGTATGTGTATAAATATGTGTATATATATATATAAATATAAATGTATATACATATATATCTGTACATACACATTCCATGAAAGTGACAAGATAAAAATATTGTTTACCCAAGAAAAATTTAGTCTTCTAAGATCAACCACTGTATTTAATAATAAAATGCATTTGTATATTATACAAAGTAAAGTTGAGGGATATACAATATCATTTAATAAGAGTGTATTTTTCCTAAATTATCTTTTATCAAAATTGACTTTATTTAATAGTTGGAGAATAAATACATTATTTTGTCCATTCATATATTTGCTAATTATATTTAAGCAAACACTTTCTTTCTTATATATTTAGTAGACTATCTGTATATTATCTAAATATAGGCAATGGCAGTTGGATACATCATATTAATTAAGCACCAGATTGGATATCTCCTTTCAAATTGTCCTCCCACATGTTTGATATAAACCTTTCAAACTGCAGGAAGAAGTGACAACAAACCTCAGAGCTATGCTATGTGATTGAGAGAATCAGTTATCCTGGTGTCACTGGAAGCAAAATCAATTCATGTGTTCTGTCATCCTTAGAAAGTCCTCTCTAACATGCTGTTAGCAATAAATTCTACAGGATTTCCCCAAAGTCAATTGCTCCTTCTATTTGGGATTAAGATGAAAGCAAATTGATTCTTCCCATACATAGAGGAAGCATAAGAGAAGAGATACTTTCAGTGGACTCACTTCTTTTTTCTTTTCTTTTCTCTAACTGACAGTTTTCTCCTGGCTCACTAATACAAGGTCCTTAGTAACTGAAATTCTCGCTGTGAAGTATACTCAGACATAACCAACATGAATGCAATTTCCCTTAGAGTTACCTTTCAAGGAGGTAAGCAGGAAATTTATTTCTGGGTAACATTTTTATGAGCACTTTAAAAAAACAAAAGGCAACTCTTTCTTATATATTTTTTTTCTTTCTTATATTTTAATTGAAATTACTGTCAGTATATCAAACTGTCTTCAATTTTATTTTACTATATCTCCCAAAATATAGTGAAAACCACATTTTTGTCTTTTTCTTTAGTTGAATTGAACAAATTTAGAATCAACATTTCAAATATTTTAATAATTTTTGTCTTAAAATATAAACTCTTAATAGAGAACATATTTTCAAATCAAACTAAGATCATTTTCAGTCCACTAAACAATCCTAGGTAGATTATATTGCCATTTAACAAGATTTATTGGGGCCAAATATAGGAATACATTTTTTCTCCTTTTGGGCAGCACAGACATGTAGATGAATTTAAGATTATTTTAACTGAATTAGATCTTGTTAAAAATATATAAATACATAAAATGCCAGGTGGGAGTGACCAAACATTACCAAAGAAGGAAAGAAATAAGCATTCATACAAAAATAGAAACTGATGAAATATTATGGAAAACACTAAATGTCTGCTGACAAATATGTAGCATTTATGCTGCCCATTCCTTTGACATTTGTACATAGAATAACAAATAGCATTAACTTTTGTAAAGCATTATAGAGCATCTAGTGACAGGTTAGGTTGCAAGTAAAAAGACTAATGCCTAAATTTAAGATAGAGGCTAGAGTGGCATTAGCAACATGGCTGAATAAGGTGTCATTTTCAGTAATCACACTCAACAACAATGGCTTGGTTTCTGTCCATGGCAAAAATGTCTCTGGGGAGCTGTGAGGCTTAGCACCATATACCAAGGGATGTGGGAGGAGTGACACCTATGCATACATTGGGTGACTGCCCTGCAAACCTCAGTCACAGGTGTGAACCCTGCAGTAGCCTATGAGTGGCTTCATCTCCTGTCAGCCACTGTCTAGGAGCCCCTGGAGAATACTGTTTTGGACAATTACCCACATATAAGAGAGTCTTTGTGGAAGTCCAGGTTTCCAGCCAAGAAGCTCCAGTACCATTAAAAGAAAAAGAAAAAGAAAAACAAACAAAAACAATGAATGTAGACACTTTGAAGAAGGTAAAAAGAACAATCTGAATTTATCCAAGTCACCCTTGCTTCACAATGGTGCAATTCAGTTTCAAATGAGATCTTCACAGCCTGTGATTTTCCCATGGGGAAAGTGAGAGCATGTGAGTGAGTGCCTGGCTTCCATGCAGACAGTGAGGAGGTGGAAGAGTCTGGGAGAGCAGCAAATGGGACTGTGGGAGAGGATTAAGGGGCTGCAGATCCTACTGACTCCATCAAGAAGCTGGCCTATGAGCTATTCAGGATGCATTACCTGCAATTCCCTCAAATGACCCACAGGTACCCCTAGTACTGTACATGTCTCACCCTAATACTCCCCCATACTGTGTCCAGCTCTCTACGTATGTTCACAGAGGTGGAGAGGCAATAAGTCTTAGCAAATAACTAGTGAAAACATGCATAAAACTAGCCCTAAATCTGTGAACCACAAAGAAACCACAAACTTGAGCTTTAGCTTACCCTTGGGAAAGCAAAGGTTGGCTGTTAGCACTTGGCCTCATATGTTGCAGGATCAAGAGAAGGCATACAAATTCAAGAAATCTACCACAAAAGACACCAAGATGTGTGAAGCATGCATATCCACAGAAGGGCCAAGAAATTCTCAGAATCTCGCATGGCTAACAGAGGATAATTCTCTCCTAAGTTGAGTCAGTAAAGATGGGAGGAGTTAATTATATTACAGATGCAAAGACAGCATCCCAAGGCTTCAAGAAATTTGGAAAATCAAGGAAATATTATACTACCAAAGGATAACAACACCCAAAGACAAGGAGCTCTGCAATTTAAATATAAAGAACTAAAAATAGTTGTTTTAAACAAGTTAAGTTAGCTACAAGAAACTGTAGAAAGACAATACAATGAAGTAAGGAAAACAATACATGAACAAAATAAGAAATTTAGCAGACATAGACATCATGAAAATGAACACATTGTGGAGTGGAGGACTATAACACATGAAATGAAAACTGCAACAGAAAAAAATCAACAGCAGAATGTATCAAGAATTTTTAAAAGTCTGTGAATTAGAAGTCAGAAATTTTGAAATTATCTAGTCAGAGAAGAAAAAACAACAACAAAAAAAAATGAAACTGAAGAAACCCTGTGTGGTGTATAGTGTAACATCAAAAGTAACAATCATCAAATTACTGGAGTAGAAAAAGAGGGAGAAAATACAGAAAACCAATTTATATAATGACTGAGAACTTCTCAAATCTATGGAGAGATTTGCATGTCCAAGTCCATAAAGGTGATAAGAAAGTACATAAGAAACAAATGTAAATTAAAGAGATTTCCTCCAAGTCAGATTATAATAAAACTATTAAAAATTAAAGACAGAGAAAAAAGTTAAATATAAAGAGATCATCTTTTTTAGGCGATCAGCAGATTTCTCAGCAGATTGATACAGTTCAGAGAATGGGGTGATATATTCAAAGTGATGAAAGAAAAAAGTCCTGCCAACCAAGAATATTCTATATGGCAAGGCTGTACTTCAAAAATGAAGAGAAGTTGGGAACTTTACCAGGAAAAAAAAAAATTAAAAAGTGAGGAATTTCATCATCACCAGACCTGCCTCACATGAAATGCCGAGAGACATACTTCAAACTGGAAGGAAAGGACACGAATTGGTGACATGAAAATAGCATATTGATAAAAGTGAGTACACTATCAGCTTCAGGGCACCTGAACACTATAATATGCTAGACTTCAAAAGACTTAATTGCAATATAAAGATTAAAAGACAGATATCTTAAAAATAGAACTGAGTTGGTTAAAAGTCTGCCTTTGGTTCAGGTCATGATCCCAAAATCCTGGTATTGAGCCCAGCACGGGGCTCTCTGCTTGGAGAGGAGCCTACCTCTCTCTCTGCCTGACGCTCCCCCTGCTTCTGCCCTCTCTCTTTCTACTATAAACAAATAAAATCTTAAAAAAAATAATTATAACTACAGATGAATGCACAATACAAAAACAGGTAAACTGTTACATCAAAACATATAAAGAGGAAAATGGTATTGGCTTTGCATATAATCAAAGTTAATGTGTATCAGCATTATATCAATAGATATTTTATGTAAGCCTTACAATAACCACAAAGCAAAAACCTCCAATAGATACACATGAGATAGAGAAAAAGGAATCAAAGAAAAACACCAAAAAATCATCAATTCACAAAGGAAGGCAGAGGGAGAAAGGGAAAAGGTTAATTACAAAACATCCCCAAAACAATAAGATGGCATTAATCAGTTCTTACATTTAACAATAACTTTTAATGTAAATGAATTAAATTCTTTAATTAAAAGGCATAGAGTGGCTAAATGGGAGAAAAGAAAAGAAAAAAAGAAAAGAGAAAGAAGAAAAAAAAAGAAAAAGAAAGAGAGAGAAAGATCAAGCTATATGCTGCCTACAAGAGACTCACTCCACTTTGAGGACATACATAGGCTCAAGGTGAAAAGGTGGAAATAGAGATTTCATGCAGATGGAAACCAAGGGAGAGCACGGGTAGCTATACTTGTGTCAGAAACAGCAGACTTCAAGCTAAAAATGGTAACTAGAAACGAAGTTCATATAATTATAAAGTGCCCACTTAATCTAGATGTAATAATCATAAGCATGCACCCAACATCTGAATATACTAGAAAATATACTAGAATATACTAGAAAATACTAACTGATGTAAGGGAGAACCATCCGATCTGATCATAGTAAGCAGACTTCAATATCCCACTTTCCACAATGGATAAATCATCCAGACAGGAAATCAATAAGGGAATATAAGACTTGAACGATACTGTAGACCAAATGGACCAAACAGACATATAAAAACATTCTATCCAACAGCAGCAGAATACACATTATTCTCAAGCACACATAGAACATTCTCCAGGATAAGTCATATGATAGGTTACAAAATAAGTCTTGGCAAATTTGAGGGGACTAAAATCATACCAAGTATCTTTCCCTATCAATATGGTAGAAAATTAGCAATCAATAACAAGAGGAAAACAGGAAAATTTACAAATATGTGGAAACTAAGTAACATACTCCTGAAAAAACAATGGGTCAAAGAAGAAATAAAAAGAGAAATTAAGATTTTTTAAAAAATCTTGAAACAGACAAAAACGACCATACCAAAATTTAGTGGATGCATTAAAAATAGTTCTAAAAGGAAAGTTTGTAGTGGTAAACAGCTATGTTATGAAAATACAGGGGTGCCCAGGCGGCTCAGTCCATTAAGGGTCTGACTCTTGATCTCAGTTCAGGTCTTGATTTCAGAGTCATGAGTTTGAGCCCTGTGTGGGCTCCACAACCAGAGTTGAGCCTACTTAAAGGAGGAGGAGAAGGAGGAGAAGAAGGAAAAGAAACAACATCACAAATAAACAACCTAACTGTACACCTCAAAGGACTAAAACCAGAAGAACAAACTAAGCTCAAAACTAGCTATACAGAAATAACAAAGATCAGAATAGGAAGCAATGAAACAGAGATCAGGAAAATTATAGAAAAGATTAATTAAACCCAGAGTCGTTTACATAAAAGATACACAAAATTGACAAAACTTCAGCCAAGTTAGGATAAGGACAAAAAGAGAGAAGCCTCAAAAAAAAAAATAAAAATAAAAAATGAAAGTGGAGACATGAAAATTGATACACAGAAATAAAAAAAAATATTAGAGACTACAATAAAGAATTATATGGCAACAAATTGGATAACCTAGAAGAAATGGATAAATTCTTAGGAACATACAAGTTTCCAAGATTGAATTATGAAGAAACAGATAATCTGAATAAACCAATATAATAAGGAGATTGAATCAGTAACCAAAAATCTCCAAAGAAAAGTCCAGCTCCAGATGGTTTCCCTGGTGAGTTCTATCAAATGTTTAATGAAGAATTAATTTCAATCATTCTCAAACTCTTCCAAATAGTTAGAAAGGAGAGAGAATACTCCAAAAACTCGTGTTACAAGACCAGTATTACTCTGATACGAAAGCCAGATGAAAATACTACAAGAAAAGAAACAAAAAAAACAACTTAGGTCAACTTCCCTGATAAATGTAGATGCAAAATATTTTAACAAATATTTTAGCAAAGTATTAGCAAACAAAATATCATAGTACATTAAGAGGATTATACATTATGATCAAGTGGGATTTATTCCTGTGATACAAGGATGGTTCAACATACAGAAATCAATAAATGTGATATATCGCATTAATAGGATGTTAAAAATGATATAGTCATCTTTGTATATGCAGAAAAAGCATTTTATAAAATATGGCATCCTTTCATGTTAAAAACTCTCCACACACTGGGTAGCAAAGAATATACCTCAACATAATAAAAGGCATATATGATAATCTTATAACACATACTCAATTGTTAAAGGGTAAATGCTTTTCTTCTAAGATCAGCAACAACATGAAGATACCCACATCTGTCACTTTTATTCAACATAGTACTGGAAGTCTTACCCAGAGCCATAAGGCAAGAAAAATATATAAAATGCACCCAGTTTAATAAGAAAGATATAAAATCGTATTTGTATAAAGATGATGTGATCTTTTATTGGAAAATCCTAAAGCCTTCACTAAAACAAACAAACAAAAACCAACCTATTAGAACTAATCAACAAATTCAGTCAAGTTGTAGGCTAGAAAACTAACATACAGAAATCAGTTGCATTTCTATACACAAAAACCAAGATACCTGAAAAGGACATAAAAAAACCAATCCCATTCACAATAATACAAAAAATAATAAAGCACTTAGAAATAAATTTAGCCAAGGAAATGAAAGGTCTATAAACTGAGAAGTCTAAATAGTGATGACAGAAATGAAAGAAGACACAAACTAATGGAAAGATACTCTATTTCTGTGTTCATGTACTAGAAAAATTAATATTGTCAAAATGTCCATATTACCCAAAGCTATCTATAGATGCAATGCAATCATTATCAAATTTCCAGTGTCATTTTTCATAGAAATAGGAAAAATAATCTTAAAATTCATATTAACCTGACAAAAACCTTAGTAGCCAAAGCAATCCAGAGAAAGAACAAAGCTGGAAGTATAACATTTCCTCACAAAACTATATTAGAAAGCTATAATAATCAAAACAGTATTGTTCTGGCATAAAAATAGACACACAGACCAATGGAACAGAATCAAGACCCCAGAAATAAGTCTTTGCATGAAAGTTCAGCTAATATTCGACAAGGGAACCAAGAATGCTGAGTGGGGAAAGGATAGTCTCTTCAATAAATGGTACTGGGGAAACACACAATCATATGCAGAATAACAAAATAGAACCCTTGCTTATACCATTTGCAACAATTAATTTGAAATGGGTAAAACTTAAACATAGACTTGAAACCATAAAATTCCTAGAAGAAAATACAGGGAAAATATATTTCTTATTGATCTTGGCAACATTTTTTTTATATGATATCAAAAGCACAAGCAACAACATCAAAAATTAGTAAGTAGGATTACATAGAAATAACAAAGCTTTCACATAGAGAAAGAAATAGTCAACAAAATGAAAAGCTAACTTACAGAATGGGAGAAAATATTTGTAAGCCATATATTTGATAAGGAGTTATTATTGAAGATATTAAGAAATGTATGTAATTTAATAGCCAAATAAACTTCAAAAACCAACAATTAAATTCAAAATGGTTAGAAGAACTGAAAAGACATTTTTTCCAAAGACAACATAAAAATGGTCATCAGGTATGTGAAAAGATGCTCAACATCATTAATCAATGAAAAGAGCCATAGAAACAAAGAGTACAACAGTGGTTTCCAGAAGATGGGAAGGAGAGAAATGGGGAGATGTCAGTCAAAGGGTACACACTTCAGTTATATGATTAATAAGCCTGGGGATCTCATGTACAGCATGATGACTACAGTTAACAATATAGTATTATATACTTAAGTGTTGCCAGGAGAGTAGATTTTGCATGTTCTTACCGCAAAAGAGAATTGATAGTTATGTGGGATGACAGAGGTATTCAATAACCCTACCATGGTGATTATTTCTCAATATATATGTGCATCAAATCAACACATTGTGCACCCTAAAATGTATGCTATGTTATATGTTGATGATATCCCAGTAAATCGGGACAAAAGATAGATCCCTCTATAACCTCTGTGTGTGTGTGGGCAAGTGTGTGTGTGTGTTGTTTAGTGTGTCAGCAGAGATTAACAACTTAGTCATACGATTGCCAATGGCAAGTAGGGCTAAAATGGTTGTGATAATAGAAAAACAAACAGCATGGTATGAAGATAACTAGACAGGACAATTAAATACCTTGTGGTTTTGTGAAAGTATCATTGGTCTTGGAGCTTGAAGAATATGTAAGGTATTAAAAGTCAAGGTTGTAACAGCAATAACCATTTTTTGTGGGATGTATAAAAGCTAGGTGAGAATTTAATTAAACCTATACTTTTTTCTGCCATTAATATACAGTTTGCTACCTAACTAGATCAAAATCTATATGTATATCTATAAGCTTTTTTACTTGGGAAAGAATGTATTGAACAAGAAAAAACTGATAATCTATTGTTAGAAATAATCATTTAAAATTATACTTTTAAAAAAATAAATTAATCTGTATTATGTGTAGAAGAAAGAAAAAAGATGCCAGTGTTCCAATAACATGAACTCTCCAAGGTCTTGGTAATGTTATCATATAAAAGCCTTAAAATGTACTCTTATACTCTTACAAAATAATATTTTTAAGACATTATTTTAAATACGGTTGGGAATCTATAATAGAACTATTTATCAATTAGTTTTAACACATATGTTTAGATGTTTGTAATCCATGGTCTCTAAAAATATTTAAAGTTTTCCATTTCTTTTAAATATTATAAAGTTGCACGCAATGGATCTAAAAGACAGTTTTGCTGAATCAGCTTTAATGCATTTTTTTTCCAACCGAGAAACAAAGTATCATTCATCTCAATAAAACATCCTCTCCATGTTCAAGAGAACTGGGCTTTGAAACAACCTGAAAATCATTATTCTCACTCTGGGAAGCTGGTGTTCATTGGGTGAGGTGAGGAATAGCAATTACCCCTGCAGGAGTTCGTCCTTTCTAATTCTTAACAGGAGAGTTTGCAGATTGCCTAGAGGGACAGCACACCAGCCTGCTGAGTCTTGGAGCAGGAGGGCCTCTTATAATGCACAACTGTCATCATTAATGTTAAAGCCCTATCCAGGGATAAATCCCAGAACTGAGGATGCTTTGTATCTAGATCAGTCCATCTGACTACTAGAATACAAAATTGGAGCTACAGTTGCAAATATTTCTAAACTATATACTTACTGTACTGCATTAAAGTCATTTCTTTGCTGTTTATTCCCTTGTCTTGTACTGCAACTTAGCATCTACTTTTGTTTTGTTTATGTAGATGTGATGATTTTTATACGTGACATAGGAACTTAAAAGACTATTCTTCCCATCAAGCAATGACAGTGTGTGCATTTCCTGGGGTAAATGGGTGACAGGCGTTAAGGAGGGCACATGATGTGATGAGCAGTGGGTGTTATATGCAATTGATTGAACACTACACATGAAACTAACAAGGTACTATATGTTGGCTAATTGAATTCATTTTTTTAAAGATTTTATTTATTTATTTGAGAGACAGAGATCACAAGTAGGCAGAGAAGCAGGCAGAGAGCAAGGAGGAAGCAGGCTCCCTGCTGAGCAAGGAGCCAGATGCGGGGCTCAATCCCAAAACCCTGAGATCATGACCTGAGCCGAAGGCAGAGGCTTTAACCCACTAAACCACCCAGGCACCCTAGCTAATTGAATTTAAATAAAAAATATACACATGAATGTTCTGTATTACACTTCATGGTTGGTCAAAGAGATGACTTGACTACAACACTGGTTTTTAAGTAAAACAGGTTAAAAACTGTGTCTCGGGAATTTTCTTAGTAACACTCAGTTTCCCAGACTCTAAAAGGGGAAGGACAGCACCACTGACCATTGAACAACTCGGGGAAGAAGGGCACCAACTCCCTATGTAGTTGAAACTGATGTAAAATTTTTGAGTCCCTAAAACTTAACTACTACCAACTTCTATTGACGGGAAGACCTACTGGTAACATAAATAATCGATTAACATATAAGTTTTATGTTGTGTGTTATATGTATTATATGTTATATTCCTCCAATGAAGTAAGCTGGATATAACAAAATGCTATTAAAATCATAAGAAAAAATACATGTACACTGATATACTATATTAATTGAAAAATTTGCTCATATACGTGAGCCTATGCATACCAGTACTGTTCAAGGGACAATTGAGTTTACTTTCCTAGCCTTCAGTTATGTTTACTTATATAAAGTACACAAAATGTTTGTGGAGCTGTTTGGAATACAGAAGGCACCTCTGGTGGTCGTTACTAATACTGATAATAAACAGTGCTGACTGCTTTTAATAGACAGTTAATTGCTGATTGCTGACAAAATTGCTAATAATAAACAGTACCAATGGGGGCACCTGGGTGGCTCAGTGGGTTAAAGCCTCTGCCTTCGGCTCAGGTCATGGTCTCAGGGTCCTGGGATCGAGCCCTGCATCAGGCTCTCTGCTCGGCAGGGAGCCTGCTTCCTCCTCTCTCTCTGCCTGCCTCTCTGCCTACTTGTGATCTCTGTCTGTCCAATAAATAAATAAATAAATCTTAAAAAAATAATAATAATAAACAGTACCAAGTATAAGCAAATTTCTTTTGCCTGGTATATTTATTTGATTGTTATAAACTTCTAAAATATTTTAAGGATATTTTCACAATCTGTCCTTTAGAAAATCAGGTAAATATTTTCAAGTCAAATCCAATTTTCTTCTAAATTCTATAGTAAAATAACAAGAGTGATCACATCATTAGAAGCATTTGGCGTGAGGGGCAGACAGGAGAGCCTCTCTCAGTGCCTTGTTAAATTACCATACAATAAACACTTTCTGGATTTTTTATAACATAGCTTTGTATCAGAAGTTCCTTGAAACAAATAACTGTCAAAACAGTTAAATTACTATGTATGGATCTCATATTAAATAAATAGTGAGTGAGAAAAATAAACAGTTGGTAGTTTGATCAGTAGAAGATGGACTGTATCTAGGGTACCAATTCCAAATATTTTAAACACTGTTGAAAGTATGACAATCCAGTACCATACACACACTAGCTTCTTATCAAATTTGTTACTTCTTAAGCCATTGATGATGTCAATATCATGTTAGAAATATTTGGGAATAATATGACACAAATGGCAAACTAAGATGTTAGCTTTTTTTTTAATATGAGAGAATTCCATTTCTTAATTTTGATATTTCTAACTTCCCACTATTGTATTATTACTATTATTATTATTATTATATTGAAAAGATGGTTTAATCCTTATAAAGTAATATAAAATATTACTAGAATTATCGGGATGATGATCTTGCAAAATACACAAATATGAAATCATTAGGTTGTACACTTGAAACCAAAATGGGTAGAGAAAAACACTAGTTTGCAAATTTCTAAGTGACTTCATGTCACATTTTCCCACAAGAATTCTAATAGAATATATATTAATATTTCAGTTCTTATAAGTAGTTTTGAAATATGTATTTTTTACTTCATTATGAATATTTCTCATTTTTCACAGTGAAATACTGACAATGGGTTAGTAAGAATTCCCAAAATGCAACATATGCAAACCTACCAAAGAACAGAAGGTAGAACTCCAGAGAGTTTTCTATTTTTTCTCTGAAAATGTAATTGAGTTTTGTGGTTTTCATTTAGAATAAGAGGACTGAATGAATGAATGAATGAACAAAGAAAGAAAGAAAGAAAGAGAGAAAAGAACAACATTGCCGTCACCAAAACAACGATAACAATAATAACAAAGAATAGCTAATCAAAAATATAATGACTTTTTTTGATCACTTCAGAGACCTGAGTTTACATGGGTAACTATGAGCTTGAAACTAAAGACTAGACCAAAATGTCAGCGAGGATTTAGAAGATTCAAACAATTCTATTAACCAGCTTGGGCTATTTTATATTTATGAAACATTCTACTCAGTTACAGAAAACATACATTCTTATCAAGTGCACATGGAACAGTCAATAAGACAGACTATCTAGCAAGGCTATAACACAAATCTTAGTACATTTACAAGAATTGATATCCTACATGTAGAGTGTGATCTCAAACTAGCAACATTCAATTAGAAATCAATAACAGATAATGAAATATTCAAAAGTATTTGGAAATTAAACAATATATATTCTAGGTAACTCAGGGGTTGAAGAACTATAGAAATTAGAAAATAGCTTAAATTGAGTTAAAATTAAAACATAATGTTTCAAAATTTGGGCAATGCAACAATAGCAGTACATAGAGAGAAAGTTATAGCAATAAATGATTACCTTAGAAAGAAAAAAGCAACTCAAATAAATAATTTAAGATTCTACCTTGAGATAAGAAGTTTAAGAACAAGCCAAGCAGATAAGATAAGCAGAAAGAAAGAAATAATGCGGAGCAAACTCAAGGAAATTAAAAGTAAACAAAATCATGAAGACAAAAAGCTGATACTTTTTTTTTTTTTTTAATTTATTTGTCAGATAGAGAGAGAGCGCAGGAGTGAGCACAGGCAGGCAGATTGGCAGGCAGAGGCAGAGGGAGAAGCAGGCTCACTGCTGAGCAAGGAGCCCGATGTGAGACTCGATCCCAGGATGCTGGGATCATGACCTGAGCCGAAGGCAGCTGCTTAACCAACTGAGCCACCCAGGCGTCCCAAAAAGCTGATACTTTTGAAAGACCGATAAAAATCAATAAACTTCTAGCAAAACGGGCCATGAAAAGGAAAGCAAACAACATAATAAATCAAATATGGATATCACTCAACATCCTACAAAAATAAAAAAGAATAATAATGGAATATGTAAGCAACTTTATTGCAAGAATTTCAAAAATTTAGATAAAATAGAAACATTTCTTGGGGCGCCCGGGAAGCTCAGTCATTAAGCATCTGCCTTTGGCCTAGGTCATGATCCCAGTCCTGGGTTCAAGCCCTGCATTGGGCTCCTTGCCCTGTGGGAAGCCTGATTCTTCCTTTCCCACTCCCCCGCTTGTGTTCCCTCTCTCGCTGTCTCTCTCTCTGTCTCAAATAAATAAAATCTTACAAAAAAAAAAAAATTGAAACATTTCTTGAATGGAACTCACTATCACTACCAAGCTCATCCCAAACAAAACTTGAAAACTTGTATCCAACATATTAGTTTCAACAGAACAATTTCACTGTGCTAAAAACTCGAAAGTCCTAATTCCATCAAATAAACTGCTCATTTAAGTGCCTTTCAACAAAGAAACACCAAGGCCAAACATTTTCTCTGACAAATTTTGTCAAAATTTTAGGGAAATACAATATAGTAAGTCTACACTAACTTCTCCAGAAAATAAAGTGAGAAATGATTTCTAATTCATTTTATTAAGTATAATTAAAGCGACATCAAATCAATGCAAATAGTACAAGAAAACGAGAGACCCATTTATTCATATAAGCATAAGTACAAATGTCCCCTAAAATATTAAAAAGCATAGACATCAACATGTAAAAAGAATAATATATCATGGCTAAATGGAGTTTTAATTGGGAATACAAAACTAACTCAACAACTGATGAAGTACACTGGCACACCATTATCGCTCAAAGTCTATAGCTCACATTAGCATTCAATCTTGGTGCTATACGTTCTATGGGTTTGGACAAATATATGATATGTATCAGCCATATTAGAATCAAACAGAATAGTTTCATTGCCCTAAAAATCTTTTGTGCTTCATTGTGCTACCCTACCTATGGAAGCCACTGCTTTTGTTTGCCTTCCTTTTATTTGTTTATTTGCTTATTTTATTCACTTGAGACAGAGAGAGAAAGAGCATGAGCAGGGGGAGAGGGAGAAGCAGGGTCCTTGCTGAGCCAGGAGCCTGATGTGGGACACAATCTCAGGACCCTGGGATCATGACCTGAGCCCAAGGCAGATCCTTAACCATCTGAGCCACCCAGGTGCCCCCCCTTTTTATTGTATGCATAGTTTGCCTTTTCCAGAATGTCATATAATTGGAATCATAAAGTATGTCGGCTTCTCAGATTGGTTTCTTTCACTTAGCATTATATATTTTAATTTCTTCAAGGTCTTCTCATGGATTGATGGTTTATTTTCTGTTAGCACTGAATAATATTCCACTGTATAGATGTATCACAGCTTATTTACCCACTTAGCTACTGAACGACAACTTGGCTGCTTTCAAATTTTGTCAGTTATGAATAAAACCACTATAAATATCCATGCACACATTTTTGTGTGGTTATAAATTCTCAGCTCCTCTGGGTAAATAACAAGAAGCACAAGTGCTGGATCAAATGGTGGAAAATGTTTAATTTTGTTAGCAACTGTCAAACAGGGGTGCCTGGGTGGCTCATTTGGTTAAGTGGCTTCCTTGGCTGGGGTCATGATCCCAGGGTCCAGGAGCTGAGTCCCATGCAGGGCTCCCTGCCCAGCGGGGAGCCTGCTTCTTCTTTTCCTCCGTGATTGTGCTCTCTCACTATCTCTGTCTCTCTCTCTCTCAAATAAATAAAATCTTAAAAAAAAAGAAAAAAGAAAAAGAAAAGAGACTGTCAGTCAGACTGTCAGTCTTCCACAATAGCTGTACCAGTTTTCATTGTCACCATCAATGAAAGAAAGTTCCTGTTGCTCCACATTCTCACCAGCACTTGATAACAGTGTTCTAGATTTTTTTCCATTATAATAGTGTGCAATGATATTTCATTGCTTTAATTTGCATTTCTCTGATGACATGAAATGTAGATTAGAATATGTATTTTTAACTGAAGGGCAGACATTAATTAAATAATGGTACATAAGTATGCATCATAAATAATGGTGCATAAGAATATCTTAATAAATAAATTGAAATAATATATAATCAATATACTAATCTTTTATACAAAAAAAAAAACAAAAAACAAAAACCCACAAAAAAACAAAGACTCAGCAGTTTCTGACCTCGAACTATTTGAAAACTCTGTAAATTTGCTTTAGCCTTTAAGCTATCCATAAATGTTCCACAAATAATCAGAATTCTGTTTTTGTGGAACTCAATTTAATGTAGTTCAGTTGTATAAGATGTATTTCACTACCAAAAATTGTGTGCCGGTTTGTAACAGACATTAAATAAGAAGTGACTGACTTTTTAAGGAAGAAAAATGCATGAAATTTTATGATTCTGCTATTTGTCTACTTGTTAACTACACTGTAAAAATAGTTCCTTAATTATTCTAAATGTTATAATAATGCAAACAATACCCATTTTAAAATCTTGAAGTCATAAGTTTTTTAAGTATTTATTTATTTATTTGACAGAGAGAGATCACAAGTAGGCAGAGAGGCAGGCAGAGAGAAGGAAGCAAGCTCCCTGACGAGCAGAGAGCTCAGTGCGGGACTTGATCCCAGGACCTGAGATCATGACCCGAGCCGAAGGCAGAGGCTTAACCCACTGAGCCACCCAGGCGCCCTTGAAGTCATAATATTTATTATTATTATTGAAGTCATAATATTTTAATTGTTTATTAAGAATTAGTATATGTTGAGATACATACACATTGCTGCTTATTTTTTCAGAGTGTGAGTCCCTATAAATATAATTCCCCTACCAGTACTTCTTTCTTTAAGTAAATTAAATGTGTATATCACACATATTTGCATTAGAAGAGAAAGCAACATGTCTAAGACAAAAAAGTCCAAGTCTCTTAAAGTTTTGACTTGGAAAATAACCAATCTTCTGAGATGATCAACACAACTCCCTGGTGTTATTCCTGTGATTATGTTATTTTACACTTTAAAGGGATTTTGCAGGTGTAATTAAGGTTACTAAACACTTGATCTTCTGATATTATAATTATCCAGGCGGGACTAAACAAATGACTGAAACCCTTTAAAAGCAGAGAGGTTTTTTATTTGTTTGTTTTTTGTTTATGTTCTATTTTGTTTTTGGCTGGTCCTTAAAGCTGTAATCAAAACACAGAGTTTTGAAGTAGCAATAATCTGGCAAGAGAGAGGCATTTTGTTGCAGGATCTGAAGAGTGAGGGAGATCTTCAGGTAGAAGGGACCTGAGAGCAACCTCTCAGAGCTGAGCATGTCCTCTGGCTCTCAGCCACAGGAAAACAGGGACAACACTCCCTGGAAAGATTCTGCCACAACTTGAATGAGCTCCTCTGCAGAACCTCAGAGCCTTAGGATAAGAACTCAGTTAGCTAACACCTTGATTTCAGCTTTGTGACACTAAGGAGGCAAACCAGTATGCCCTCCACCTCGTACCCTCCCAGACTGTGACCTGCAGAATGGTGAGATAATATATTGCTATTTTTCCAGTCTGCTAATGTGGTATTTTGTTAAGCAACAATAGAAAACTAATACTAGTAAGAGAAATGATGGAAAGAAAAAGGAGACTGAGGATGTAAAACACAATTCTTATGGAAGGACAAAATAACTTAAAACCGGAATTGTAGAAACTGTGACAAGCATATTAACTATATAATTAGACCTTCAAGTTTTGAAAGAAAAGTTACTATTACCTGTAGGTTATCTAACTGGAATAGTACTTATTTTCTAACTTTAAAATTTAGTTTTACTTTTTTTAGTTTTCCAATTAAATACCCTTATTTTTAGATCATAAAAGGATTGAAGTTGCTGGACAAATTCTATTGTTTAAGACGTTTTTATAAAAAAGAGAAAAATGGAATGATAGTGTATAATAATGTTTAGCCTACTTGAAAATCAAAAGAAATATATTACACTTATACAATGTAGTTCATAGACCAGAAGTTATTTCTTTTAAGATAAAATATTTAAGTCTCTTCCACTTTTCCCTTTCAGAACACTAGAGAAGAGATTTTTAAAAAGCTCATTTAATTAGTCAAGTGAGGCTCAAATGCAAAGTGTCATTCAGTAGTTATATTTTGAAAATACATTATAAAGTGAAATATAATTACAATAAATGCGCAGAGTGACCTGTAGAATGGGGTTTGGAAGAAAAAGACTTTATCAAATGGGATGCCATATTTTGGAAATGAGAAGGATTTTACAAGGGGAAATGAAACCTTTCTAAGAGTCTAAGTTACACACATTTAAGCTTGGATGGGCAGTGAGTAATGAGTTTATTCTCCAATATCAGTCTTTGAACTGAGGGATCACCTAATGCTTGATGCTCCTGTTTCCTTGCTGAAGCCTGGGTTACCCTGTGGGTTTATGAGAAGCCAAAACCCAGTGGGGATGATATAACAAGTCAGTCTTTTCATTCACTTCACATCAGGGGAAGAAATAATTCATAATAAGCATTTCTCAGTTCACACTGAAATTCATGTGTGTTGAGACTACCAGGCCTACCGGGTGACCAAAATGGATGGTTTCTAATAAAATGCAGTCACCACTTTGGCTTATTTTTTTTATTGATGTACTTTTTGATAAGTTGACTTTTTTATGTACCACGTATTTATAAATGTTTTAATTTTTTACAGATGTTTCAAATCTCATCATACAAAAAAAGTTTGCGCTTTTTTTAAAATTTTTTAATTATTTATTTATTTATTAAAAATATTTTAGGTCAAGATGGCGGAGAAGTAGGAGGCTGAGACGACATCAGCCAGCAGGAGATCAGCTAGATAGCCTATCAAACCATTCCGAACACCTACAAATCCAACAGGAGATCGAAG